>JAYMFX010284655.1:0-17570 GCA_036784945.1 Monocelis spectator
AAAAGCATACAGAGATTATGTAGTATCCAAGGAAAGTCTAAATTTCCAAAGAATTGGAGGGTCACTTAACAGTCCTAATAGGACTGTTAAGACCTAATAGTAAATTATGTACATAGATATTGATTTAATGTAAACGTAATCACAGGATTATAATTTTAGGAGTTTTGGGATTATATTTGTCTATGAGGACTCTTTAATAAGACATCGGAATTGTCTTTAGAGGCTTCTAGTATATAGATACGATACTGAAAAATAATTTTATTCGAAAAATTAAAATTAGGATGTTCAATCATATAATGTTTTGAAAATGCTGATTTTAAGTCTTGTTGTTTAATACTTCTGATGTGTTTTCTTTGATGCGTATAGCCTATATGTAAATAACGTTTTGTTTCTCCAATGTAGATCCCTTAGTGTAGGCAGTTAAGCTGATATACAACGTTTTTCTTTAAGCACAGGTTACTATTAAGTGAACCATTCTTAAGAGTACATGTCAACGGAGAAAAACTACTTCTTGTTAGAATATCTTGCAGTTTAGTTCCAGATGTAAAAATAGGTAGTATATTGAAGTTGTAGTTGAGTAGTAATATGGCTCTTTATTTCTCTATAATGTTGTTCGTTAATGTATGGCAATTTCATTATTGAACACTGTCTAAAGTCTTTCTTAAAATTATTCGTATGCCATTTTGATTTAGTTGAAAAGGCATCGTAATGGTTGCTATTAATACGTCTTACAAGAATCAGTTTTAAATTGAAGTTTTTATATGGGATAGGTACATATACAAGTAATGTTAACTTTATTGTGCAAAGATTGAAAAATATGATGTTAACAAGTTTTACAGAAAGGCCTGTATTCATAGACGTGGCATAAAGTAAGCAAACACCATCACCTTTACAATGTGAAATATTAAGATGTCTTTTTTTCATAAAAGTGGATATATCGTCATTATCAATGTGAGAGGTAGAATCATTAAAAAAGTATACTTTAGATAGGAATATATTGATCTTGATTTTTGTTGAAAATATGCTTTTCAAGCATATAAATTCCATAAACACATCAATTAAGTCCACAATGGAAACTGGAGATTCGTCTAATTGGCTAAGTTTTCTTAGATTCTCATTAAAACCTAGAAATGGAGGGATTGACAGGAAACTTTATAGAAAATCTTCAACTCCAGACAATTTTTATAACAGCAGATTCTCATCATCCAGATAATACCAAATCTAATACTATTATTAACCAGTTTCAATCATTTGAAAAAAATTGTAGCAGTGAAGAATTTTATAATGATGCTTGTAGTAATGAGTTTACTGGCATTCTTTTATCTAATGGTTATGAACTCAAAAATATTGAAGCACTGAAACAAAAGTCAAGATCAATATATTCCTATCTAAAGTATACTTTTCTAATGATTCTACCTCTCACATTGATAATGACGATATGTCCACTTTTATGAAAAAACGACATCTTAATATTTCACATTGTAAAGGTGATGGTGTTTGCTTACTTTATTTTCTTGGTTTAGTTCAAGTCGAATAGAACCATCGACTTTCCATAAACCTTGTAAATACATAGGAAACCTTTAGATAAATTCAAATTGATATCTATTGATATCGAAAATAGGCCGACCAGAAAATTCGAATAAGCCGCTCAGAATTGTATAGTATACATAAAAATAAATTTGTGTATAGGCAAAACAGGCATAAACATAATAATAGTCATAGAAGTAGAGTACGATAATATTTCTATAAATTGACTGTTAGTGACCCTCCAATTCTATAGACATTTAATACGCTGGTATATAGACGTATATATATCTCTATATAATACATATTATGTGGGTATATCAGATACGACCTTAGATTCTAAGGTCGTATTAACCATAGAGTAAATAGGGTATACGTTTGCAAACTCAAATAGACTTTGTTTAAAACACCCTTAGAAACTCCCCTTACCGGTAATTGTTGTTAAGGTTGTGCTTATTTGCACCGGAATTTGCAAGCGGAGCAAACCCTCTTTACTCTATGGTATAGGACTGTTAAGTGACCCCCTAAATAGACTTCCCTTGGATACGAAGAGCATACAGAAATTATGTAGTATCCAAGGGAAGTCTAAATTTCCATAGAATTGGAGGGTCACTTAAACAGTCCTATACGCTTGCAAACTCCCATAGACTTTGTTTAAAACACCTTTTGAAACTCTCCATACCGGTAATTGTAGAGTAATTGTTAAGGGCATAGAGTAATAAGTATGCATAGAGTAACGACTCTTGCTAGTAGATATTTGTATATCGATAAGTTCCTACCAAGCGTCATAAAATCCCATCTCCACCATTATAAATTGGTGAAGTTCAAGATGTCATAGCCTTAGGCCCCATAGCGACGAAACTCAATATCAAATTTTAATAATTCTTTTACTAAATTAAAGTAGAAAATGAGCGCTTTTATAATGATATAAAATTCATAATAATGTCTAGCACAATTCGTTTTTTCTTGCTTAGTAAAATAGATTGAACAAAATGATATCAAATTTATTAGGAAATATCCAAACATTCTTCTAACAAGAATGTTTAGATAATCCTGCTAGACATTATTATGAATTTTATATCATTAAAAGCGCTCCTTTTCTACTTTAATTTAGTAAAAGAATTATTAAAATCTAATATTGAGTTTCGTCGCTATGACATCTTGAACTTCACCAATTTATAATGGCGGAGATGGATTTTATGACGCTTGGTAGGAACTTATCGATATCCAAATATCTACTAGCAAGAATCGTTATTCTATGTATACTTATTACTCTATGGTTAAGGGTGTGCTTATTTCCATAGAATTTGCACCAGAATTTGCAAGCGTATTAACAAAAATTCATAGAATTTATTGATAATTACTTAAAAAAAGTGTTCTGAGACTGTTGTTACAATCTGAAGCGCAACCAGAATTTATTTTAATAAACAATTGATTTATAATATTAAATATTTACGTATTTAAAATATTGCAAAGTAGTGTTATAGCAACGAGCTTATTAAAACAAATCACTTTAACATCGTAAGCTAACTTTTAAATCATGGAAATCCAAAAGTCAGGGGAAAAAATTGTCGTATATGGTCCGATCTCTATATGCTTGTACCCCAATGTACGTACATTATATAATTATGCAGTTATTTGGAGGAAAAATGCAGTCCTTCAACATGGCGAAAAAAAAGACAATTTTAATATGCATTGTTCTATTTATTATGGCCGTTATAATTTATGGCCTCTGTCGATTTTGTAAGTGATGATTTATGATTTATGAAATTATTTTCAAAAAATTCCATGTTGCACAAAAATAAATTGAAACAGATTTCGAATTTCGAATTTCGAAAATCTTTGTCGAAAGAAAGTCAACCGTAATAAGTCATATCATATCATATCAATTTCCCGAAATCTTTCTCAAATAGATTTGAATGAAGGTATGAGCTCATTTATAGAGGTTGATTGATTGATTGAACCTTCTTTTAAAAACTTATGGATATTTCATCCGTATAAGGCTAATTATATTTTGGACGCGCTCGTCTTTGAATGTACTTATGAATGGATGATGATAATCTCTACATGCAATCCCGATACTTCAATACTGGTAGATCGACTGCCATTGTCATTACGAAAAAAGGGGATTTTTATAATACTAGTCATAAATGCACTCTTTTGTTTAGCATGTATAAGGATCAATACTCAGTCCTTGTCCTGTCCGTTGCGTTTCACGATGGGACTTTCTTAAAATATTTGATCTTCTTGCTCGAGCTTTTGTGTGGTCACGGTTTAATGATGGGTTACATTTTCCCATTTTTCGAATGCTATCGCTTTTGCCGCATAAATAGATAAATATTGTCTCGATTCGATCGTCCGATGTGGACGATCATAATGATGTTTCCAAAGTGTTTTGATTGGTATTCCTTTTCTTGTCTTTTAGTTTTCGGTACAATAAAATGCAAATATGATTATGATTGCCAAGAAATTAATGCTGTGTGTAAATACCCGGAACAAAACTCCAAATTCGGCTATTGTGTAAAACATGAAACATATGATAAACCTTATGATATCGACCAAATTCTTAAACTGAGGAAGTTACCTGAATCGATCAATCCAGAAACAGAGGAAGTGCAATTTTATGATTTAATATCTTTCTTTAAAATCTGAATTGAGAAAAATGAAATACCGAGTATCCTAATTTTTGTGTTTCTCACAAGAATTCTGATTGTCTGACTTTTTGTTAAGATTTATTTATTTATCACATCATTACATCACTCTAGACCAAAGAATTATTGATAAATATTGTAAGGTTGTATATCATAAAAATAAATTGTCTTACTGAAGGTCTGATGATTAAATCGATCTATAATAAATGATTGTATGTTTTGTAAATAAAGAATCGAGGACTCCTTAATCGAAAGCAGTGAGCCTATAGAACCAAAAGTCAATTGACTTTTTTTTGAGTTAACTCACACAAACGTTTCTATTTCCAATATACTTTCGTTCAATGTATAAACTTAAATATTTTGGACGATCCAGAAGGTACAAGTAGGGTCTGTCAGGGTCAAAAACTAGAATGTTTGATTCAAGTCAATCAGATATGTAGTTACTAAATGAAGGTTGTTGGACAGTATTTTATGTATATTTTGAAACCCGAGGGTTCAAATTTATAGGATCTGAAAGGGTAGAATATGATAAATAAAGGAAGAAAGAAAGCGATAGTAACACAAACATACATGAAAAACATAATATAAAAAAGAATTAAATATAAACGAAAACTAACACAAAAGCTAAAAAGAAACGAGCAAAAAATACAATACTAAAATTCAAAGTTAATATTTTTAAAATTTAATTAAATAGGAATGTACTGAAAAAACTACGTTGTTTTCTGTTAGTTCTAGAGAATTAAATAGGATATTGATTACTTCGAGGATTTCGGCTAACAGTGTAAGGGTGGAGAGTGTGTTTTATTGTTAAGTTCAGCTTTGATGTAGAGATTGCAAGACAAGAGATGCTGGCTTCTGGAGGAGTAATCTTCTAGAATATAGTATACATGTATATACAGTCGTCACCGCTGCCATGTATAATTTTGTGTCGAATGAGAGTATCTACCTGGTGGTCGTGGTTTTTAGGAAGGGAGAAAAAGACTTGACATCCATAATCAAGTATTGAGCTAATCAGACTAAAATAAATATTAGTTTCGAGTTGTTTTGAGGGTGCATATGTTCTTGAGGATACGAAGAGCATATATACATGCGTTTATTGGATTTGAAGATGAGTTCAGATATTTGAGATCATTATAGAGATAAACAGACCCAGAAGGTTGATATTATCAACCAGTTGAACGTTACTAATTTGGAGGGGAGAAATGATTCTCTGGAAACACTCTGCTTTTGCGAAAAACGATAAGTTTAGACTTGTTGGCGTTAAGTAACAGTTTAACTTCAGCGCTTTTAGAACATACATCGTTAAAAATTTGTTCAAGGTTTTGTTGAGACTCGGATGCATTTTTTGTGATCTTGTACAAATAAACTGGTATCATCTGCATATTTCATATAGTCTTGGTAGTTGATGAGGTCTGTGGTATAGAATAAATAGAAATGGTCCCAGCCTTGAGGCACCGCTGGTAATTGGGATAATTTCAGAAATCTGATCTCCTAATGATAACTCTTTGTTTTCTATTTCTCAGATATGATTTGACCCAGAGGATAAAATTGGCAGGGAAAGTTATGATGGTTAAGCTTTTCGATAATAATCCTGTAAGAGATTGTGTCGCAGTTATTTTCCTGAAATTGGAGAAGTTTAACTTTTCCTTACGAGGATTTCTATTCACACGAGAGATCGAATTTTTTCAATGAATGAACGTAATTTTTTTCTATACATGATAGGAGCATATTTCCACATACCCCAAATTCACTTTAGCTATCAGATGATGAAAAATTTTATTATTTACGTGTTATTGAATTTGAATTCCACTTTTTAATTTAATAGCGACAAAATGATGAGAACAATCTGCTAGTGGATATATAACTCCAATTAAATTTGTTGATTTTGTTCAATTGCAAAAGTTCGATCCGAAATATTTCGGTATATTTTGATCACTTGAAAAGAGATATTTGTCAAGCAGCACTCTGTGGTCTAGATATTCAATGCTGAATTTTAAATATCGAATTCTGTTCGGGAAAAACTCCAGGAATTCCCCAGATTGACAATTTTGCTTTCGTTATGTTCGTAAGAAACCGAGCGTCTTCACAAAAGAACAATTAATGACTTTCTATCTAAAGCTCCTTATACAGGACATTTTGTTCATACAAAGGCAGCAGTTGTCGTGGCATATTTTGGAGATTTCTGTGATTTTGAATTATTCCAGTTTCTTATTGTGAATATTTGGAACGCTACGATAACTTGCTTGCAGAAAGTAATGCATCGGAAGGCAGATTCTAAAATTATTACCAAACAACCAAATGGACATACATTTATTGAGCAAGATAACGGTGAAAATAGCTGAATCTTGATCTCCCCGAAGCCAATCTTACAAGATGGAACAATCTTATAATCTTACAAATCTCCCCGAACCCTATCTATACAAGCCACCTTGTAGAGACACCTTCTTCATCAATGTAGATATATCTATACATTGATGAAGAAGCATTTTACTTGGATCTCAGAAAGTATATACAAGTATGCAGTATGTTGAAAATACGAATTCGTCAAAGTTGAATATTTCTAAGATGATGGAACCTACATATATATAGTATGCCACAAAAAAGAAACCAATTCAATAATATTCACTTGGAAAAAAACTGTACCCATGTTGTTTTAAATTTTTAATGTATTGTATAACATTAAAAATTGCAAATTGTTGTTATCTTTTAATAATAAATTATTAAATTCTCCTTGCATGGAAAAGTAATACTTATTTCCCATAAACTAAAATCCATGAAAAGTTAACTTTTCTATAGAAAAAAACGGCCCTTTACCGGTAAAGATTAATAGAATAATTGGAATTTGATATCTCAGAATGTCTAATGGTCTCTATATTATAACAGCTGCTATATTGCCTACGAATCCATAAATAAACGAAATTATGTATGTACCATATCACTATCATATTATAAATAACGTATTTATTATAAAGTGAATTTGTTTAAAATATACAAGAATTTAATTCGGCTCACATATCTTATTTCTAAAAGAAAGAAAAGTAATCAATCAAAATGAAATATCGCCTGCCACTTATTTGGATGGGCACATATGTTAGATCCGAATCTATAATCCCCATAATAATAACTTGAGATTGTGCTCGCTCATATTATAATGTATAGCCATTGTGTCAGAGAGATGAACATCAAAGAAGTTTTCATTTCTTCATGTAAAAAGCTATTTCAATTTTTTCAATTTTATTTTATGATGCCATGAATAAACGTTGAAAACTGCATGTAGTAGTTTTAACATTCTCATTAGTAAAATCTAACATTGTAAAAATGAAATATGCTAAGTCAACAATTAAAGAAAGAATTCAGTTAATGTACATAAATTATAGGTTGACGCGCAAAAAAGTTTGTAAATACCCATTCTACTATATTTTTCAATTCGGCCCGTCTGGTATTTTCATAGTTTCTGCTGATTACAAGATGATCGTCTGTCGTCTGCGTATTTAATTATTTATATTAATTACGTACATATTATAATACTATGTTAAAACAATATTACGAAAAGAATGAAAAAATTAGATGGAGATTAATTTATAACAAAATTAGACTTTTCTTTTAAAATACTGTGCGTGTTGGTATATGAGAAGTTCATGAAATGTATATATAGTGTATATAAATGAAACAATTTAAGCATGGATCAAAGATAAACAGAAAAAAGAAATGAATGATCTGTGTGCAATTGTGTTCACTCAGATTAATTTACATTGGGAGAAAAAATTAGAAAACATTTTCTATAATCATTTAGAATATTTAGAATAATATGCCAGTAAATATAGGAAAAAGAAGAAAGAAAGTAATTAGTCAAAAACGGCATTATATGCATAAAATGGTTTAGTATAAATAAAATGTAGACAATATCAATTAAAAAATACATCAGATGTCATTCGCATAGAATAAATAATTGTTAGAAACACGAAAGTTATATATATAATCTATCAAAATATGTTATAATAGGGGTATATTCGCTAGCTATTTTAAGAGACTTCCCATGAAGCTATCTTTCTGATTTTTCGTTTAGGACATTTTGATTTTGCTGAAGTAGATTATGTTAAAATTTGGAGAGTATAGCTTCTAAATTGAGGAAATGCTAGCAGTGGGGCTCTCACCTTACATTGGGGGTCTACTCTTATCGATTTTAGTAGGAAAACGCTGTCGAATCAATCTGGATTTTATATTAGGACTATTTTTTTTGAGCGAAGTATATGTGTACGAAATTTCAGCTCTCTAACTTCAATTAACCCTTTTAGCTAAATTAACGAAAATCCAGAAATCATTATATATCGAAACATTTCAAAGAGATTTAATGCAAATTGGACCCCGATTGTAAATTTGTAAACTATAGTTTTGAATTTCATTAAATATATACGTTACACAAGTGTATTCTCATTAGATGTGCTATAGGATATAAAGTAAAAATTTTATATTTTATAAAAATTTTTACCTCAATAAATTTGCAGCACTGCGCTAATCTTCGTGTTTAAATTATATATAAATTATAGCAATATTATGCAATTATAACACAGATGAAGTTAATAAGTGTAAAGTAACAACATTACAACAAGTTTTTGACAAAATGAAGTAATTATTTTCATGTTTTATGTAGATATATAGGTCGAGTTTTGGATTTACCCCGAGAAAGGTTGAATCATATGTTTTCCAGATACCCGCACAAGAATGTCTGTCTCCAAGTAAACAGCCGTATACTTATACTCCATGATGGGAATACAAGACTCGTATTAGAATTGTGTTTTTAATATATTTTTATTGCGTCATTGATTTTATCTATATTTTCTTTACGGGAATAATATAGAGTAGATTTTCCTCTATATTTTAGTAAATTTTTGAGTCATTTTAATAGTCGTTTTCTTTTTAAATTGTTTTCCGGATTCCATAAATGAGAACATATCCCTTATAAGGACATGTAATGTGCGATGGCGTCTAAAATGGTCTGCATTAGTAACTTTCCGGTAGGTAGATAAGAGGATTTCTCGGGTTGAATAACCAGATATATATTTTCTAATATTATACGCATACTTTTGGTTGTAATAATAAATGAAAAGTATAAATAATTATTGAGGGATGCAGATAAAGGCTCATATGATGGCTTATTCTAATTATGATAATGTGCCTCCATTAATCTGCAGAAATAAGAAAATTAACGGTAATGATCATCGCTTGCGGAATTAACTTTGATGATTGATAGTGCCAGACCATAAATTTTTTATTACTATGATGCCACAGGGGAATATTTTATTTCTCAAGAACACTCTTACATTCATGGAACTCTCCTACACAGATTGAAATTGCTGTTGCTTAGCGCTGCTCTATCTGCATACATTGTAATATGAAATTAGGAAACATAAGAAGCAGAAGATAATACTATTAACATAAGATTTATGCTAGAGTACATAATTTACATATCATATGATATGTAAATGAAACTACATAATTGAATAACAAAAGTATAAATAAAAATGAATATTGATAACATAAACCATGTTAGGTATCACACAAATATAATATACTACTGTATTGGTATTTATGTATTACATATTATGTACCTACCAATAACAAAAGAAATGATAGCAATTGTTAGAAATTGTAGCATTAATGCATAATAACAAGATATAGGAAGAGAAAAAATATTTTTATTTGTTCAAACACACGAAAATATTATAAGGAATAACTACAACGAATGAATATCTAATACATATCCATTAATATAAACTACAGAGCATTTTGTATTCCAATGATTTCTATGCTTGATACACAATATAGACACATAATAGGACTGTTAAGTGACCCTCCAATTCTATGGAAATTTAGACTTCCCTTGGATACTACATAATCTCTGTATGCTCTTCGTATCTAAGGAAAGTCATTTTCCATAGAATTAGAGGGTCACTTAACAGTCCTATTGTCCCCATTCTTCACCTCAAAATTCACTTAGCAAAGTCTACCTAACGAAGTCAAACCAGCATCCGATTTCTGTGGTTTATTCATTTCTGATAATAAATAATCTATGAAAATCTATGATGATTTATAGATATATCATAGAAATCAAAATCTAAAAAATCTAGGTAGCTCTATGGATATAATATATACAGATACATTATGTATTTGAATTACTTTAGATTATAGACATTAATTCATGAATTAGCTATATGATTTCTGACAGTAAATAAACTTTAAAGGTTGTGAATTTTAAGCTTTTTAATTATTTATTTAAAAAGACAATTCTTTAGAAATATCGATTTTAGAACCCTAACTTTTTCCCAATTTGAAAGTTAATAATTTCAAAAGTAGAAGTCAGAGAATGAGGAAATATCGATATCTTCCCTATGTTTTAGTGTATGCAGATGACATCTATCTCGCCAGTTTCGCCAGGTTACAATGATAAAACGATAAGTTTTTGCTTTATCATCCCCGTCCTATTCCCCAAGGGTCGAAACATAGAAGCAATTGGAAAGAGCTCCTCTATACTGTGCAATAATATTCAACTACACGATAAAAAAATCCTACTGAAATGTTTGAACTAAAAAGATGAACAAACTAAAGCAGAAGAGAAATAAATAGGAGATGGTTATTTATTGTTCGTGAAACGTTCAGTTTCTTCTGTTTTTTAAAGAACAAATACATCAACGAGACAAGAGTAGTCTGTGTGGACACATACCTATAGAATTTCAAGTAAGCATGCATTGAAAAGGGGGAGCCAGGGTGTTAGTGTAACAGTTGACTTGTTTTGATCCACCTATAGATAGAATTCAGGGATAAACGGAACATTTTACAAAAGAGCAGTTTCTTCACCCAAAAACAGTACACATGTAGGTATATAAGGGATATAGGTATATAAAAGTGAGTTATCATTATAATGTATAATGTACCAAACACATCCTGCATGTTTGTTTCAAAATTAATTTAGATATTACTTACGAATAAAAATTAAAAGCATGACATCAGACAAAATATCAGAAAACCAGAATATTAACTGGCATACCTTATCATGAAATTCATGACTGTATCATGGGCCTCTTTCATAAAAGCCATGCAAATCAATTCATGATTACCAAATTTAATACTCCAAATAGGGCGCCTCATTAATAATCGCATTTTGTCTACAAAGAGGAGATGAAAAATCAGAGTGATTTACTGACAATCTCGAGGGAGATGCGCGACGGTCTAATGAAATATGGTTCATTACCATGTTTGCGGAACTCAATCGTCTATCAGGAATGTTAAATTTATCAATGCCATTGACATTTGAACACACATCCGAATGTACAACGTTAGGATTTTCAAGGGTATATACATCAGAAAAATTGTGAAATATATCCATCAAAATAGCGTCTTCGTTCGGCAGTTGGTTGGATTTTTTGAAGTTATGTGGACTAAGTGCATTCCTGTTAACCAGAACAACTTGTGCAGGGCCACTGCTCTGACTGCAGTCATAATTTGCATACCTGTGAGCAACTTCAATTCCTTGAATGATGGTGGCGCAAAACATTAACAAAGCCGACAATATACTGGTTATGTGGATGGCGATGTGATGGTTGGACAATTTACAACGATATTGAACCCACCACTTACTATTTTCAAATCCCTTTAGTTCATTAACGAATGCTTGCTGAAGCTGTATCTCTGCTGCAAGTCCGGTACTGCTCATACCGATCTCGACCAGTGTCAGTAGAGCTGTGAGAAATGCCAGTAGCACTCCGCCACCCAAATGATTTCGAGAAAGGTGACAGCAACCACTGTACGATATGACCCCAAATATTGCGCAGATAATGTACAGACTGCCGGTGAATAAACCGAAGGATAAGAAATGGCCAAAGCATTGTGAATGTTTACACGCCAGACAGGAAGTTGCACTGATAAAGCTACTCAAAAATTGAACTGTCGTGGTGAATTTTAAGAAATGCTTCTTGTTGTAGAATCTACTTTGAGGTCGTGAATGACACGAATGCCTTCGATTTGGCATATTATCGAATCTGTTCAGTTCTGAATAAAAATAATCAGTTGACATACCTCAAAAGAATATGTCTGTATAGCTTTGCTAATAATAATCAAAGATGATGAATTAATTTCAATATAACTGGAAATAATTGGTTGTTTACAAAAATCTTATTGAGCAAATCATATCAAAGTATATCCTCTTTACAACAAATAAAATTGATTCAAAAAGACTCCTGGCAAATATATTAGTCGCTTGCGGTATATTATATTAGTTGGCATTTATTTGACAAATGGAGGATTTGATGAATTCATGAGGTACTTATTAAATACACACATCAACTTCCGTTCTGTAGTAAATTATGAAGGGGGATTTTGTTATTTTTGTATTATAAAAAGATAGTGCAGGATGTTGAGATGATTAAAATTGTAGCTTACAGCTCTGAAAAACAACTCTGTTTTGGTTCACACTTAAATCCGGCCTATTCTGAAGATAATGTAAAGTAAATCTGTTCATTATCTCTATATCGATTTACCCTAATGAATCAATTTGTACTGGAACATTGAAAATAGATTATTTCACACCACTATGAATTAAGGTTGATAAATCTCCACTGACTATATAGTTGAATGTATCTAAATTCTTTAGAGATGTGTATTTTCCTCTAATGATATCGATTACACAACTAACGCATATAGGTATAGTAACAAAGAATTTCCTAAATGGCTTAAAGCAGTGATTTCAATACCAATGCATCAATCTCATCATTTTCTTTATTTGAATCGCATTTTTTAGGCACCAAATTCAGTATAGAAAATTAAATTAATTGTGAAATTTCTATATAGCGATTGGAATTTATGGCGTTAAAAATTCTATAGATATCCAAGATGCCTTTAAACTTGGATTGAATTGGACACCCAAATTGATGTCCTATGCATATACCTATATATACCTAATTGTCCAATTCGTTTTTTAGGATATTCACAAACACTATTAGAAATCTATTCAAAATAATAGTTGATGATCAATCAAACCTCCTGTCCATTCACAATAATATCGCCTAGATATATCAAATCATTATTTATATAGATAAAATATAATTCCTTCAGGTAATTTGAATTACATAATTTCTGTTTGCCTCA
The DNA here is from genome assembly GCA_036784945.1 of Monocelis spectator. Lineage (NCBI taxonomy): Eukaryota > Metazoa > Platyhelminthes > Proseriata > Monocelididae > Monocelis > Monocelis spectator. The sequence goes on from JAYMFX010284655.1 coordinate 13,317, forward strand.
TACATTTTATTTGATATAATGTATGAATATTATCTGGTTCATTTAATTTCAGAAATAAAAGTTGAATGACAATAATTGTAAACTGTATATTCTATTATTATATATACTGAGAATGTATTATTGACATGTGATAAAAATTTACTTTCAAATTGTGACATCTAAATATACGTTAAAGTTCAAAAACTGTCTTGATAATAAAGGTATTACTATGTATTAGGTATTACTTGCTTCATCTTACAATGATTTAAGAAAAATGATAAAGCAGCTAAATTAAAAGATACTTAGTTGAGATCTATATAGTTGATCTAGTACTCTGTCTTCATAGATAAAATCGTTCATAATTCTCCATCATAATTACTCTCAGTATTCGGTCTTTGCGCAATACTCGGTAGGACATCTGTTTTAAAAGTCACCTTTGTAGTAGGTGCATTTGATTTCTTAAGGTGCGGACACAGATTGGGTTTCAAATGAGCGCTATTCCTCTCCCGTAGATGACCGTACGAGTGGATCGAGGGAGTGTAGTTTGATTCGAATAATTCCTGAATTAATTCATTCTCCTTTTTTACATCGACTCCAAGAATTTCCGTCGCCATTGTTTCAAAACTATTTCGTTCCCCAATCGTTCTATTGTCTTCTCGTTTTAAAAATGGTCTTTTAGATACTGGTTTCAGTATAGATTTCAATTCTTTATCTTTCGATCGGATTGTATTGTTGCTTATAAAATGGAGATTATTGTTTGCATTTAGATTCAGATTTTTAGTAAAATGTGAATCTGTGTGGTCAGGCGACAGGGCGACTGTAAAGTCCGTGTGCTTGTTGGATTCATAATAGTCAATATTTTCGTGTTGCAGTAAATCGGATACGTGACCCTCAGAGCCGGATATTTTCACGCATGGTGTCACGTAAAGATCTGAGTTTGTAAATTCTGTAAATTTCTGTTTAATTTCGGGTGTCTTTTTTCCTTCAGCAAGTATTTCAAAGAAATCTTCTTGTTGGTTGAGTTGAACGTTTTGGGTTTCTTTTTTCGATTTCTCGACCTTTAACATTTGCGCTCGCTGTTGTCTTACTTTTCGGATAGGATCAGACGCTCTGGAAGAGTTTGGGATTTTTCTGAAATTAATATTTCTAAATTAAATTCTTTAACTATTAAGTAATTTGAATAAGCCTTGTAACTTACGATTTTTATCGCTTAGTTAGTCATACTTGTATTTAGTATACTGAGTTATAATACCACATTATAAAGATAAAGAAGAGTATTTTATTACATTTAGATAAGATCATTTTATGCATCCTGTATTTAAATATAGGTATGGTAATATCGAATTTTAATAATTCTTTTACTAAATTAAAGTATAAAATTCATAATAATATCAAGCACGATTAGTTTGTTTTCTTGCTTAGTAAAATAGATTGAACAAAATGATATAAAATTTGTTAGGAAATATTCAAACATTCTTCTAACAAAAATGTTTAGATAATCCTGCTAGACATTATTATGAATTTTATATCATTAAAAAGCGCTCCTTTTATACTTTAATTTAGTAAAAGAATTATTAAATTCCGATATTGAGTTTCGTCGCTATGACATCTTGAAGTTCACCAATTTATAATGTTGAAGAGTGTATACTTATACTCTATGTACATATATTATAATTTCAAGAAACGATGTGTATCGACAGTTATTTCCCTCAAATATACGGATTCAGTATAAATTTATCAACTTATGTTTATTTCAAATACAATAAAATTCTTATTTCTTCTACTTTTAAAGGTTTTAGGGGTTCGCTCTTTTTCTGGCATTTTAACACAATTCTGATTCTTTTTAAATCTTTGCCATTTGTAAATTCTTAACTCTTTGATTTAAATAAAATTTGTTGTTAAACAGCGAATTCCTCATCCAAAATAACGATTTCCTTGTGGAAAAACGAATGTTAAATCTAATTATCATATACTCGTATGTATAGGTCTGTGCACAGCTTATTTCTTCCATCTGCTTGAATATATTTTGATCATCAAAACCACAAAATTACCATAATCAATATTGCTCTAAATACCTATATTTATGTATTCTGCTTATTGAAAACCTTTCACTTTGTCAGATCGATAATTAACTTATTACATTTCCATCTAAAATCATTGAGCAACAGAAATTAGAAAATTCCCCCGATGAAATAAAAGTGCACTCTCATGCAGTGAGATTGGATTGAATGAGAGATTAGAGAAATACATAATTCAAATACATATGTAGTTGCTTTATGAAAATAGACCTAATTAATCAAATGAAATTGCAGAGAAATCTATTTTCATATAATTGCTTGGGAAAATCTTATATGAAAATGCATGCCAAATTAGATTCCAGCTAATTGTCAATGAAATGATCTTAGAAATTCTTTTCAGTCAGTCAAATGCTAAAGCTAATTTTTCTTCTTCTTTGTCATTTTAAATAAAACCTTCTAAAATTCTTTCACTTTCATAGAGAGAAAATACCTTTTAGTGTTTGATAGTTCATCTCGAATTTTTACGGTATCGTTTCTAGGCGGTTTTACAAGCTCCTCTAAAAAGTATAATAGTTGTGATTAGTTGAATATGAAGTTGGAAATTGTTTCTGATAACGACATGGGGTAAGGGGGGGGGGATGAAACTTCTGTCAATTGGTCCCTGTTTATAATTATTAGTATTAGATATATTTATAACAACATAAATAACATTTGAAATACATAGGAAAACAAAGGTCAGATTTGACGTCTCTCATTAGGTTATAAATAAAGGAGGAACGGTGACATTGGACTCTTCGACGGGGTGTGTTGCATGTCCACAGGATGACTTGGTGCAGCGGTTGAGGGCAGGAGAGCTCAGAGCGGATTGTGTGCCCAACTAGTTTCTAGCTGATGAATTCTCATCAGTTTGCTTGCTTGCATTGGCCTTTCGTAAAGGGCTCAAATTCTTCCACTGTCAAGTTTCTGTTCCATGTTGTCGTTGTTTTTGTTGTCGTTGTTCATTGGGCCTTTCTCTTGAACCACTTCCAATAGGTCAACCCCTCGAACGGCTTCCTGGCAAGATCCCTGATATTCTGGATCTGTAGACTCTCTCTCATAGCCCACCCGGCAAGGCCTTCCATCACGTGCTCTACTGTCTCTTCATCCTCTTCGCACCTTCTGCATTTGCCATCTTCGCTCTTCCCTATTCTCTTCGCATAGCTCTTCAGCTCCTGCGAGTGCCCACAACGGAATCTACTATAGCTCACTCTTGAACCCTTCGAGCAGTCAACCTTCCACACTCTGATCGATCTCCCTCGCCACATCTGCCTACTTGTCCACTTCTTCATTACCCTCAACTCCACAAAATCGTCATCTCTCTCTCTCTCTCTCATACGGATTAATCCTTCGTTGATTTCCTCCGGTAACACATTGTTTGACTTGACGTTATTCATGAGATTTTCGTTGTCGTTGAGGGTCCATATCTCGGAGTTGTAGAGGAGCACTGTCTCTAACTATGGATTCGAAAAGCCGAGTTCTCAAGAGGTCAGGCAAAGACGAAGATCTCCGATAGGCTTCAGTCGAGACAGAGCTGCACAGGCCAAGGCTCGACGATAGGAAAAGTCCTTGTGACAGTCGAAGATCCCTATTTAATATACTGTTAACAGAATTAGACAGGGTTAAATATTCCCTGTCTTAAATTTATAATGGATTCCCACTGCAAATAGTATTTACTACATACAAGTTAAATAAAAGGGTTTAAGATAAAATAAAAGGTATTTATTTACCAGACTGTGGAGGCTGAGTAGCTGTACGAGCAGGACCTCTTGTGGAATTATCATTATTTTCACACTATTAAAAGAAAGGTAGTTTAAAATTACTGTATTGTATTATAAACAACTCGAATTTTTGTAGATACATAACAAGATAACAAGATAAATATCGAAATCAAGTTCTTCATATCATTATCTAAGCCTATGGCAATAGGCTAGTTAGCTCATAACGGTCTACAGTCATGTTATATATAGGTTGATTGAAAATGGTCGAATTTTCGAAACCTCCCCCCTCTTAACCAAATGATTCGAAAATTTGCATGCAAAGAGTCGCACCCAATATGACTCTAAGACATGGACATGGACATGACATAGACATGGACAGAGTTTCATTAAGATCGATCAACTAATTTACTTTTGAATTTTGAAAGCGCTGGCCGAATGGTTAGAACGCTTGACCACCAATCCAGGGGTCGAGAGTTCGAATCCCGGCTAAGTACTCTCGG
>JAYMFX010284877.1:0-24870 GCA_036784945.1 Monocelis spectator
AAAGAGCACTTTCTAAAGATATAAGAATTATTAAAATCAGACTAGGCGTTCAGGAGTGACGTCAATTTGTAATTGATCGTTTTATAATGGCGGAGATAGGAAATTGTGCGCGTTGGTCAAAAGCAGCGATATGCGTTTCTGTATTTTAGAGAGTGAACTCTCTTGGTATTATTACTCTATACTCAAAACACTGTAAATCTTAATTATATTCCAACAGCTGTCAGCTTACATCTGAATCAAAGAAGTTTGTCATCGCAGTTTCCGCCAGATCTCTCGACTCACGGAATTTCTCTTGAGCTTGTTGGCATTCCTCTTCGCAAATTTGCGAAGCTAAATTACAATTTAACAATACATCAATGAAAAGTGTACAAATATGTAAAGAGGGTAAATTAAATCGTTTTTTAATTGAAAGAAAAAGATGTGATTATGGAAGATATTAGTAAAGTCAAATAATAATTTTAATATTAGAGAATACATAGATATGCGATTAGAATGCCTTGTTGAGGAATGTATACGACGCATAGATAAATAATGGCATCTTTTAGTATGGAAAACAAAAAACCATTTCAGCTAACAAAGATTTAAGCAATAACAACATAATGATAACCTACCACAAATGAAATTTCTGGAACAGTCACGTGTTCTAACAACAAGAATATAATCATTGCATATCTTTTATTTATTTATAAGATAAGAATGAGAACTCTTGTTATGATTGAGAGCACAGACCTACATATAATCTATTTATAGATTGACATAGACAGTGGACAGGCGGGAATTCCGCGTTAAGAATTTATTGATTTTTATCTGGGCGGTAGAGAATTACCTACCTAATTACCTATGCGATACGCACGCTATTCTACGCGTCGCATAGAGTAATGATTAGAGAGTTCACTCTCTAAAATACAGAAACGCATATCGCTGATTTTGACCTACCAACGCGCACAATTTCCTATCTCCGCCATTATAAAAGCATCAATTACAAATTGACGTCACTCCAGAACACCTAGTCTGATTTTAATACATCTTATATCTTTAGAAAGTGCTCTTTTGATATTTTCTAAATTATTAAAATCAGACTGGGCGTTCAGGAGTGACGTCAATTTGTAATTGATGCTTTTATAATGGCAGAGATAGGAAATTGTGCGCGTTGATAGGTCAAAATCAGCGATATGCGTTTCTGTATTTTAGAGAGTGAACTCTCTTGGTATTATCATTACTCTATGATTCTACGCTAGTATGTACCTAAAGTGAAGGCATTTAGGACATCGATATACAATTCTGCATATCTATGATTTGCCTAATATTTAGCATGAAAAATGTAGTTCAACATGAAATTTTCACACAATGTAGATGTATGAGGGGGATTGCTAAATCGAATAGTTCGTGTTTACAATTTATTTAGATTTGATTTTATAACGTATTGAAAAACAGCTCATTTTCAGGGATCCTAGTTCGCTTAGACTTAGCAGCTAACTGCCTAGATGAAATAAGGGTAAATTTAGTGAATTTTGATACTGAATTATGCTAGTATAGCTACAATGTAATGCTCTTCATAGTCTATTTATAGATTGTTCTGAATGTAAAAATAAAAAAATTCAATTTACTCTACGACTCTTTTATACAGTAATTATGTAAAAATTCTCTCAATCTTTATGAAATCAAAATGAATTCAACTGTTATTTCCCTTAATTGCCCAAACTATCATTCAAATCACCCCTGAAAGTTTGGAGCAAGATTAGCTGTGTACCTATTATAATAAGAACTCTATATTTTAGAATTTACAACACAATTAATCAATACTACAACTCAGAAATAAATATTTCCGATACTAAGTTTCATATGAATTCTATGATATCGAGCCAGGTATATACTGCCAGGAAAATACACACCCATTGATTATCGATTTGTTGTCAGTGATCATTAAATTTTAATGAGATTGATCCCCTTACTTATTATTAATGAAGCGTTTCATAATTTGAGAAAGATTAGAGGTAGATCATTAATATGTTCCAAACTATTTCATGCAATTTAATCTGATTAAAATATATTACGCAATAGCATTTTTCAAATGATTTCAATTGAAAACTATATACTACTGCCACACGTGACACATTACGATAAAAGAAATGAAATTTTACAGAAATTATCGATTGAAAACAATCGTCAAACTACTTTACTTACACAGTCCTAGCAATGTGAAATAAAACAGAAATGGATAATTGAGATTTAATTAGAAAAAACCAAACAATCATTCATAGATAAAAATATGATTGCAATGTTAGGGAGGGGTATTACAAGAGGGGATGTTTTTTAAACGGAATAAGCTATTACAAATCCATTCCTTTCTTTACAATAAATGGATATATATATCTCATATACCCATAGACATACCCACAGATATCTCATATACCCGCAGATATCTCATATACCCATAGACATCTCATATACCCACAGATATCTCACATACCCACAAATATCTCATATACCCATAGACATCTCACATACCCACAGATATCTCACATACCCATAGATATCTCATATACCCACAGATATCTCATATACCCATAGACATCTCACATACCCACAGATATCTCACATACCCATAGATATCTCATATACCCATAGATATCTCATATACCCACAGATATCTCACATACCCATAGATATCTCATATACCCACAGATATCTCTATACTGATTACTGGTAGGCACAGATTGGCATGACTGAACTTTTCCAATGAACGCCAATTGTCAAGGTCATTTCATCAATCCCAACTTCCTCGCGCACAGTGTTGAGCAATGTATCTCCTTTTCATTCGTTACTATACATACTGAGCATAGAGATGTAATGAATATAAGGTGATCTATAGAGTGCTCATCTCATTCTCATTGAGGGGCCAATTAGAAACAACCCAAGGCAGCTGCAGGCAGGCAAGCTTAATCGCGAGTTTCATTCGTGATTAGAAGTCAGTCATTACTTCTTAGCGAATCACAGTTGAGTATTCGTTGATGATTTGACTGCAGAATTTAATTTTCAATTTGTCTTCACAATCTCATTTAGACTGCCACTCTTATAATAACTGGATTACATCTCTATGATACTGAGTATTGTCTGACACGTCAGCCAAGCAGAAGAACTACACGAATTAATTGAGCACACAGTTCAAGGATGATTTAAAACTATTAATAGCACACGGTTAATTTTATGGAATCTAGGTGATTTAGTAGATCATGCCGTGTAAATATGGAAGATTGATATATAGATAAGTGGAGTGTGATTATATGTAGTATTATCAGCTTAACAAAACGAGATGAAAGTCTTTCTTAATCTTCTAAAGAAACCACATTTCAAAACCAATAGCATACCATTATTAAAGCATCAAAATTGAGAATATGAAGCATTTATAGGAATTGGCAAATTACATCATAACGTAGCAACATTTGACACATAATGAAATTCATTAAAAAGGAATGTCTCTATAAAAAGGTCGTCCTTTCTGTAGAATAAGTCATCTGTATTGAATTAACTTCCTCAATTATGGAATAAAAATTATCTCATGAACAAATTAATTACAAAGCCCACAGTTATAATCAGAAGCAGATAATGTTGTAATCGATTTCAGATTTTATAGTTTTTTGTTTTAATTATTCATTTAATATATAGACCGCGAATTCAAATTTCTGGCTATAAACAATTAAATAACTCGTTCACTAATGTGGTCATAATACTCAAATATAAATATGAAGGAGGCAAATTTAATCTCTCCAGGACATTACAATTTCATAGCAATATCTCAACGTGGCCAGCTTAAACTATTTTGAAGTTTTCGAACCGATGAGCGATCGATATTTAGCGATTACAGAAAATCCCAAGATGGCACTATAATTTGGTCACTCTGTCCGACCACTTTGAGATATCGTCATGAAATTTTAGTATTATGTGGAGAGAGATTATATTTATGAGTATATGCTTATCCAAATGTCATTGATAAGAATTGAATCACAAAAGATAATATATTATCTGAAATCAATTATATGGATGGGTGGCGCATAGATTTGTAAGGATAATTTTCCAGTGTCAACTATTTCAACAAAAATAAAGATTATAGCAGATATGGATTAGTCAAATGAAAATCAATAATTTCCAAGCAAAATAACTTTCACCCTCAATGCATAACTGACTTACCAGATGGTCCCTCTGAAATTATCAAATGTGTAGGTTTGCTTTGATAATATTTGAAAGATTTTCAAGCATTCATTCAATATCAAGAGAGAGAGATAAAACAGGTCACAATAGATTTGTTTATATAACATTGTTAGTATATCATATCAAAGCATATCATTGTAGTATCAATTCTCTCGCACAATTGAAAATGTAAGATTATGGTGTCAAGCAGACCTCCAGCAGAGGAGATAAGCATTGACTTCATATTTCTATGCTATCTGAAGAGGTAAGAGTTAAATAATTATCTCCACTAAATAATGACAAAATCTTTTAACAACCGTCGAATTATTAATGACTTACAATGGCAAAATTTTAATATTTCTAGATGAAAACATCAACCCAACGCGTATCTTTAGATGCAAAAGTTTATATATTTATACCTCCTTGTAAAGGAGACCTTGATTTCTAATTATTGATGTTGATAATCTGACCATATCAACAAATAGAAATTTTACTACAAGAATGTATCATTACCTTTTTCAGCTTTTCTCTTTTTACAATCGTAGTCCAATCGACGACTCTGTAGTTTTTTTCTGTGATGCTAATAGAGAATATAGTAGATAACATTTAAGCATTCATTAAATGATACCTAATTACTCAATATATTTTATTAATGAATTATATAAATTGACATTACATTTATTTCTTTTATTTCTGGCATAATGGTATTTTGAAGAGGATCCAGAAAATTTTGCTTCACATTGTCTTCTAGAGCATATTTAATCTCAGCCAATAGCTTAAATGACTCACCCGTTTCATTCAATGCAAGACCTAAAAAGAATAGCTATATTGTTGCAAAAAGTTGGAAGTAAATTTTAAATGCATAACTATATGCATATGCATAAATGCAAAAATTCCTCACCAAAGTCTGAATCATCCCCTAAATCTTTTCCATGCTTGATCATACAATCCCCTAGTAGACCCTCTGGTTGAGGGTAACTCATATTTTCTGATTTACCCTGTAGCTTGTTAAGAGTCTTCATGGTAGTCATCTTGGCGCGTGAAGCTGGATTTGGTTGCAAAAATTCTTGAGTCTTTGTTACCATATCTTCTAATAGTCTACTGCTTATAGTCACTTTCTGAATAATTTAATAAATTAACTACTCAATTATAGAATGAATAAAAACATTATAACTTATTATTGAAAAAGTCTCACTCTCTCCATTTCCAAAAATTCACTCGTTAATTCAGTGCCTTTTGCTCCACCGATTTTTTCAGTAAACATCTAAAATCAAAACAACATCATTGGAAGATAAAGTGGAATTAGTAACCTGGTAGGTATATTTGACTTCTTGGCTTAGTACTTACTATACATAATTTCATAGATTTTGAAATTATTATTATGCGGATATCAGTTAAACAAACTCGAAGGTTAAAATTGCACAAATTTGCTAAAAAACTGCATACTTTTGTTGGAATATCAATAATTTAAAATATAATTAAGGAAGGTTAGGTTTTTATAATTTATACATAGAATCATTATAATTAGGCTTACCCTAATATCAATAAACAAATTATTTATTAGGGTTGAATTTTCAATGCTATATTGTCTTGCATTTATGTTTTTAAAATAAAAAGTTAAACTCTATATATTGTAAATGTACAATATACATACATATTAATTTTATGAAACTTAAACAAGAAAAAACATCAATTTTTTAATTTATTGTTAAGCTGATGAAGGACTCCCAGAAACCAGCAAAGGTTATTTTTATTTAAAGAAAAATGTAATGGTATATTTAGGTCAACCATTGTTTATTATCATAGTTTTTTATTAATTTATAGGCTGTTGATATTAGAAATTGATAGATATTGACACTGACAGTAGAAAAATGATGCAATAAAGCAGTAGAATAATTTATGAATACTCTCAAAACATTATAGAAATACAAAGATTATTTAATTCCAATTTCATTGCCTTCAAAAAATGTTCATGAGCCAGCAAATGAATCTGTTTACACAGCTGTGGTGTGGAAAGATTAATCATAGGTAGCTTAGTAGCTCCACTGCAAATAAAAATGTCAAGTTACATGAAATAAATTGGTGTAACTTGACTGACCTGCTTGTCAATATGGTTAGACATCAAGTTATGCAAACAACCAATCAGATTTTAGTATTTCTATCTATAACTTGACAGACCTCACTGTTGCACATCAATGACAATATATATGGGTTGATGTTTTTAATTTTGTCTAAAACAATGCTCTAAGATAATAGTTAACTGAAAAAAATGAATCATTAGTTTTACATGTAAGGAACCAATTAAAAAATTCTCATCAAATCTTTATTTTAGTTTGAAAGTGCTAATGAATGATGAAATCCCATTCAAATTTCAGTGAATGTGGGAGTTAGAAAACAAGCCTATATTATTACCTAGTTGCATTTCTACAAATGATAATGACAGAAATATAAAAAAATATAATTCAATAATGACCTGATTAGCTTTATTAAACTGTTTTTTAAATCCAGCGAAAGACATTTTGTAATTTGTTCAAAAATTCCGCAGTAAAAAAAAGAGAGACGATATAATTCGCGCCAGTGAAATATGTATATACTTTACTACATTCAAAGTTTTTTATAGTTTTAAATAAATATGCGCAAGTCTAGTATGTAAATCATTTATGGGATAAGTAAAAATCTTGTTCCTTATCACAAATCTTAAAAGAATCTCTACATATAACAATATAAATAACTCTTTAAAAAGTTTAGGTAGTTCACTTAGAATAGGTAAGTTGTATCATTTAGATGGACCTTTATTATTGAGTTAACGATTATACACGATGCAACTTACCTATTCAAAAAATAAATTAGTTAAAAACAAATATTGTTTAAATAAAACATTTAAAAAAGTTATAACAGTAACTAGGTTCAAAATAATCCGCGAGTATTAAATTCTTGAATTAAAAATTTGAAATAGAGTTAGTTTTTTGCGTTTCAAGTGAAAGAAATTATTTTATAGAAGTCAAATGTATTGATTTTAATTGATACCTTTTTGTTTATATTAGTTTATTCTGCATAAATAAAATAGAATTTGGCATAATTTACATAATACACAATTTTTAATGGAGCCTGTAATAATTAATATCTTCTTTCATGGATATTTAGAAAAATGCATAGGCTTATATTGTAAATTTTCTTAATTGTTATAAGATGCATTCATTCCAGAATTATTTATGTATACTTATAAATTATGGATAATCAGATAAGTAGTTTGCTTAACTTAATTTAAATTTATATAACTGTTATATAAGAAGTCAGTAATCTATGAATTATATCAATTAAGCTATGGAACATTTCTTCTTATATTATAGAAAAATTGAGACAAAAAAATTTATTTAGGTAAATATTATTAGTAAGAAATAATTAAGAGCTATTTGTGTTGTTTACTGATATACAAATATTAAATATATTTTAAGTTGATGCAAAAATAAATTGATTAAATTTTCAATGTTTTTATGTAGTAACAATTTTGACTAGACAATCAGAATTTGGAAATAAATAATATATGAATACATTCAATAAAGCTCTTTATCAATAAATCAGCAGATTCTGAATTTTATTTATATTCTTTCAATTCTGCTATTTAAAAAGTATTTGCACTGAATCTTAAGTGAATATTTTATGCTACGGTTTTAATGTATATGGAGCTAATATGATCTTCCCTTTTGAATCATTGGTAAAATATTCAATAACAAAATCATGATTAATATTTAAGTGTTTTCCAAATGATAGAAAACAGAATCTTTCTAATTCTAGTATTTTTTGTTGTTGTTTATTTGTTCTTTCATTTTTTATACAATTAAATTCAGAATTCATCTTTGTTTGGATCTATTCGAAATAGAAAGTTATGGCTCTTGAAAGGGCAAGGGTAAGTTTTGAAATTGTTTATTACTTTGTGACTTAAATGTTAAATAGTCAATTTTAAAAATGCAGAAATTCATTATTTAAAACAATTATTTTTTAAGCATAATTATGGTAATTGAATTTTATTGTACTTTGTATTAAATTTGCATAATTTATTCCTAGCAGCAAATATAATATGGAAAAAATATTTTCCCATTCATTCCATTTTTTAGCATCTGGAGACTCCAACGTATAGCTCCAGCTATACAAAATGCTTACCAGTTTTGCCACCGCTTCCACTATCAGAAGAGACATCTCCTCTCTATGATGTAAGTTTGCCGAGCATATTCATTTTTGTTTCCTTTAATTTTCAAAAACTGTTTTAAATAATTCATAAATTTAGTTATGTCTATAAAATTTGATATTAAGCTGTTTGATATATTATTTAAATGTTGATTTTCACTTAAATCCATATGACATATGAAACCCTATTGAGATACATTGAGATATTTAAACATTTTAGATCGTGATGAGGAACAGTCAGCATCCTCCTCTCATGAATCAGTTCACAATGACTCGGGCTGCACCATTCAAGGAGCATAAGTACACTCGGACTCCGAGTGAATCAATAGCTAACAATTACACACCCACTGCAAGTCATTTAAAGCTGCAAAAATTACCCAAAAATATAATCCCACCAATTGGTCATCACATCCCAAAGAAACGACTGAAGTTAGAGGAAAAGTTAGTATATATCTGTACAGTAGTGTCTGGCAATCATATCTATAGTTATCTCAATAAATGTATACCTCACTATTTTTTTTATTGCATTTATAGTGCTTTAAAAAATGAACAGCAAAGTCGACCTGTATCTCCGATGGAACAAATTGAAATAATCTGGGATGGTTATAATCAGAAACTTAATCAAGTTGGTGAACCTTCAGACAGAGATATTGAAGTGAGTGTAGTTACCCCATGAATTTCTATCGAGGACCTCATTCCTATGCTTTCTGTGCATACATTTCAATTTATGATATTGTTCTTAGTTGTTATAACAAATTCAGGATCCGTATGATAAAATCGAAGTATATAGTTGGCAGTCAATTTGATAATATTTATTGTAAACCTTTAAATTTCAGCGGTATCATTATTATATTGAGAAAGGGGTCACGGAAAAAATGGTCGCTCCCCTCCCCGACAGTTTCTTTAATCAAGTGAAAAGTCTAATTCAAGAGAGTCTGATTGAGAATCTGGACACTTCAACTGAAGAATTAATCGAAGAAGTCATGCAAGACTATGACTTGGCAATAAGAAAGGGGATTGGTAGGTCATAATGGAATAATTAACTTATTATCATTACTGGATGAATTTAACAGTGAAAGTATCCAAGTAAAATTAGAAATAACATTCTCTTAAAATGACATTTTCTTCTACGTACAGTCGACTATATTTTGCTTGATGAAAGAGAAAGACAACGGCTCTTCATCCAGTGGACAACACCAAGATTTCCTCATCTTGTTATTCGAGCCCCCGTACCGTGGCACAACATGTTCTCCGAGACTAAGTCTATCTGCGATAGTATCGTCTATAACATTAATCCAATGATGCTCATATTGCAGGATATTTGGTTTGAAGAGTGAGTCTATAAAATCACTTCATTATTATAATGAAAAGAAAATTAACAACGCCTCATCCACAATAAACATCAAACAATAAATAACATTCGTTTTAGATACAATCATCTTCGTTTTGTTGACATTGAGGAAGTGTTAGCATCCAATTTGCCTCTGCAACCATTTGAATTTGAAAATCTAATCAAACGTCAGTGTTATGAGATGCATGAATTGCTCAAGAAAAAGTAAGAAACAGTTTCACTTATATAGACTAGAAAACGCGCCGTATTATTATGATGAAAGATCGCTTAATATTGGGAGCATGATGGTCTTTTATAGGTGGATCAAACGCTGCGGCGACTGCTTCCTTGAGTATAAGAATCACTGGAAGCATCTAGTTCCGACAAAAAGCACGGAACCAGATCACCAGGCTCGGGCATTCTTCTCCTGCGTGTCTGCATTGATGTCGAGCCAATTGCGTAGCATGGTTATCAAATCATTGGAATCATTTTTACAATTCTTGCGAACATACGAGGTAACACACACACAGACTATTCATATCTTCCGGATTCTAATTCTCTAATCAACACAGCCTTAATAAGTTTTTGAGAAAGGATTGTTAAATTAAAGGACAATAATGAAATTTTTATGCTGTATCAATGAAATGAGTGATTTAATGTTTGCTTTACAAATTGCTAAATTGTCTTACAGTGTACCCTGCTGTTGAGATGCCTCAAATTGATGGTATTAATACGACGTGTGATCATTTATTCTAAAGAATCGTTGTTATGGTCACAGTGGATGCGCCAATTGTGCCAGCTGCAGTCTGCTATAGAGCTCTATAAGATACTCTTCTCTATACTTTTCGATTATCATTTTAGCTCTGTTGGTTTTGCATTATGAAAAATGTGCTCCTCCAGACAATGCTAATTGTTATTGGATTATATAATCAATTAGTTTTATCATTGTGGGGAAATATAAAGACTGTACAATCTATTGAATCTTATACATAAGTACCTATCTTTTAAAGTTTTTTTTTAAACGGTACTGTGTCAAAAAAGTTTATTTGATATTCTGCAACCACTAAACAGATTGACAGACACTCAACATTCAACTGTTATTATACATAGTTACAGTGAGAATATGAGAATATGAAAGATTGAAGCAATTAAACACTAATCGTTCTCCAGGTAGACTGATCGAACCTAGTGCAGTGTCTTAAATGATAAATAACTATCATCGAATAAAATAGCTGATACCCTTGCAATGATCCTCCCAATGCGAGCACATCTTGAATAGACATCGCCTCATTCTCAGCATCGTCAACGCCTTCACATGCCATCACATGAAACAACGAATAAGTCCCGAACAACAAAGACTTTTAGACTCTATATTTAAATCAAAGATCATGATGTGATGTGGCTCCCACGATCGTATATCGATTTGGGAACTTAACAACAACATGACGCATGACTTTGAGACCTTGTCCCTCACTTTGGAAGGGTCGGTCTTATCTTCACTCGCCATTTCTCCCTCTCTTAGACGACCATCTCTGCGGAGGCTACCACTTCCTTCATATCTGACCTAATCTGACTTAGCCATGTCTTCGTTTTGTTTTCTTGCTTACTGTGATTTAGAAATTGTAAAATTTTAATTTAATTATAGGGTGGAAATAATTATGAAGAGGAATATGACGAACTGCTGTTTGCAACAACACCTGTCATGCAAATAAAACTCAAAGTTTCTGAACCGAAGGTCATATTTGATCCATCCTTCAAAGATGTCAAGCAGGTCATTCTCAGAAGCTTCTATAACATCATCTGTGCATCGGATAATTTGCCAAGAGTAAAATGGAAATATTTATAGAAAACAACAATATAGTAAAATTAAATTATCAAAATTTTAAATAATCTCCTTTTAAATAATTATTGTATAGATTGAAGCCGACTTGTTTCCTGAATTGCGTCAAAAGATGTTTTTGCGAACTGTAAATCTCGAAGAACAATTGGTTCGCGATTTTACTGATATTGCGATGAAATTGTTTGAAATGAATACCACTGGTCCGAACAAATATTTGAATGTTTATAAAAAGTATGCCGATTTTCTTAACAATAAAGCGGATACGGATGTCAAGGCTTTTATCAAGGAAGAGCATGAAGATCTCATGGACGTTAAGCAGGTACATACAATATAATCATTCCCTATAAATAAGGGCTAGGCTAAAACTGAAGATCCAATAAAGAAATTTGATCAATGCTGGCTTATATTCTTTTGTTTGCAGATATTTCATAAGTTATCGTTCAGTAGTAAGGTGAACAAGACCACCAGCACAGTTACCCCCGCCGTATACCGATGAGTCATCGATCTATTTTTCGAACGATGAGTCATCGGTTATCGGACTGGTTGATGACTCATACTACTGTAATCTTTATACAGCTGCTCTATACAATATTTCATTCCCGAGAGTACATAGCCAGGATTTGAACTCTCGACCCTGGATTGGTGGTCAAGCGTTCTACACCCAACGACCAGCGCTCTCTATAAAATAATAGCAAGTTGAAAGCCTTGTTATAGGTTTGTGCTAATTCTAATGGATGCTGAATCAGACATAGAGATTGAAGGAGTGTCATACTACGAATGGTTAGAACGCTTGACTACCAATCCAGGGGTCAAGAGTTCGAACACTCTGGAGTGAATTGTTGTGTATCGCTGTATAGAGATTAATTACGCTACGTTATAAAATATCTTTATTAGGGCGCAGTAGCACATTCCAAATTTGCATTTCACATTTGCTTTGTTTGCAACCTTTTGTTTTATTCATTGTTTTATTCATTGTTCTAATCAAATTGTTAGAAAATCGACAGTCTGCAATCAATCCATGATGAAATGGCACTTTTAAGAATCATCGTTCCTCTGCACATGTTCATGTTGGACTGTGAAGAACTGAATGATGACATCTGTCAGCGCATTGCGAAACTCAAACTGGACATTGTCACGCACGAGGTCAACCGCAGCCGAGAAATGAACAGAAGGTAAAATAGTTTAAATCTCTATGGTTTTAATTGTTTCTGTATAATAATTGTGTACATATATATATTTGCATAGCGTATATTATGAAATTGATTGATTTAAACATTATTTAACAGTATTTGCAAACGATTCGAGTTCATGTCGAACCGTTTGGGAGAGAATCCTGAGACTACGGAAGATCTGATAGAATTATTGGGCTATCTTACTGAGAGTAATGACAAGACCTATTACAAACTCAAGGCGGAAATATCAATCTCAGCTGAGAGATTGAGCTTCCTATTGGACTACGCTATAATGCCAGGTAATCTGTTTATTTGCGGGCATACTTTGGCATTTACATAATTTGATTTGTAGAGTGTACAAAAACCAAACCCATTGTCTAATGGTTCATTTTAGCGGAAGACCTGAAGTTGAATTGTACAGTTTTTCATTGGCCAGAAAATATGGTGAATCTGTTTGATTTAACAATCACAAGACTTCAATCGCGTAGAGAAGTAGCTGAAAATGATATAAAGAAAAGAGTTCAGGAGTTTAATGACCTGTTGCATAAGTACCAAAAAGATGTCGACAGCTATCGAAAGCGAGATATTATGACATTGGATGCGATGAAGGAGAATGTGGAATTGTTGGAAAGGTTAGAGGCAGACTTTGAGAAGGCTCACGCAGATTTGGAACAAATCAATTTGTAAGTTCGGCGTGGAAACATTACTTTTAATTTTTACATATTCAGCGAGCTATCATTTCTATTTCTATTGATTATAATTATAGAGAAGAACGGTTGATGGAGTGGGAACCAACGATGTTTCCTCAGCTATTAGCTATGGGAAAACAAAAAGAGCCTTATGAAAAATTGTGGACTACCGCTTTAGAGTTTCATAACAAAAACGAAGAATGGCTAAATGGTTCATTCAAGGATTTAGACGCACTCAAGATAGAGTCGGATGTGATTGACATGCACAAAACGATGTACAAGTTGACGAAAAGTTTAGCCGATCAGCCCGGACCAAGTATGGTTGCAAATAAAAATAAGAACAAGCTGGAGAAATTCAAGAATCATTTACCAATCTTAGCGGTGATATGCAATAAAGGTGACTAATATAAAGTTCCTCTATTTAATAAATAATTGTTTATTGAATGTGTGCTCAATCCATATATTAATTAAAAAACTCAAAATCTAATTTGTAGGTCTATACGATCGTCATTGGGAATTAATGAGCGAGGTGGTTGGCTTCGACATCTCACCACAGGAAAATACTTCCTTGAGTACATTCTTAGATTATGGCTTGTCGGAAAATTTGGAAAAGCTCGAAGAAATAAGCTCTGCCGCGACCAAAGAATACCAGCTCAGTAAAGCTTTGAAGAAAATGAAAGAGGACTGGAAAGATATGAGCTTTGAATTAATTGAATACAGAGATTCGGTATGAATTAATTGATGAACCAAAAATAATGTTTCTTTTACCAAAAGAATAACGAATGATTTGTCTTGACAATATCCTTCCTGTTTACTTCAGGGTGTGAGTATCTTGGCTTCTATCGATGAAATCCAATTACTACTGGATGATCACATCGTGAAAGCGCAAACCATGCGAGGGTCTCCCTTCATCAAGCCATTCGAAGAGGAGATGCATACCTGGGAGGATAAGCTCATTATGATGCAAGACATTCTGGATGTTTGGCTGAAGGTATTGTATAAAAGGATTGAATCATTCAATCATACAATCATACAATAATAATAATCATTCTAGTAAAAGCAGTATTAAAGCAAAAAAGGACGAGAAGATCGAACGATTAACATTTGCATTTCTTTACTTTTAGGTACAAGCCACTTGGTTATATTTAGAGCCAATTTTTAGCTCGGAAGATATCTTAGCTCAAATGCCTGAGGAGGGCCGAAAATTTGGCCTTGTCGATACGACTTGGCGAGAATTGATGAGCGAGACAAAGAAAGATCAACACTGCCTCTCTGCCACTGCTCAGAAGGACATGCTGAAGAGATTGTCTGATTGTAACGTACTTTTAGAAGAAATTCAGAAAGGACTAAACGATTATTTGGAAAAGAAAAGACTCTATTTTCCACGGTATATATAGTTAGAAAATATTTATTTTTGGCAGTACATACCTTTATAACAAACACGCTTGCTTTAATCTCTATAATCTGTCGGTTGAGAATCCACGGCTTTGGCAAAATTGATTAATTTGTCTGAATATTTCGATTTCAGCGCATGGATCGTGGTAATTGTTAAACATTCACCCAAGAGTTCACTATTTACTCGCCCTGTATTCTTTATCATGTATCACCATACCATATCGTATTTTCACTTATTTATTTTATTATATCTTCACATGATGAAGATATATGTATTTACTATTTATTCGGGGATTAGTTTGTACAGGTTCAGATCATTAGAATTAAATTGATTGGTCATAAATATGTAGATAAATAAATATCTTAACAACCTTTTGCACGTGTTCTTTGATGATGGCGTGATTTTCATCTTTGACAAGGCTTTCAAATAATCTGTTTTGCAGTTTTAAGGACTTTTTGCACGAGGGTTTGTGTTTATACATGGAGTCTATTCTTTTCATCTGTAGTAGTCATAGAGATGGAATCCAGGGTTTCTGTTTATGCATCGAGTCTATTCTTTTCATCTGTAGTAGTCATAGAGATGGAATTCAGTTATTCTGTGAATAGAGAGTGTCAGTCTGAATGAGAAAATCAAATTCTGCAGCCAAATCATCAACGAATACTCAACTGTGATTCGCTAAGAATTAATGGTTGACTTCTAATCACGAATGAAACTCGCGATTAAGCTCACCTGCCTGCCTGCAGCTACCATGTTTCTAATTGGTCCCTCAATGAGAATGAGATGAGCACTCTATAGATCACCTTGTATTCATTACATCTCTATATGGTAGTAGTTAATAGTGGCCACTAGCCTTGTCTATCTTGGTGCAATAAACAATAAGAAAGATCATGATTACGTCATACATACCATGTAACATCATAGTTTAACGTATTATCAAATTTATTAAAAAATTGTATTTTTGTATTTCTTATTTAAGATTCTTTTTCTTATCCAACGACGAATTACTGGAGATTCTCTCCGAAACAAAGGATCCAACTCGTGTACAGCCTCATCTAAAGAAATGTTTTGAAGGTAAGATCTGATTCATCTCTCTCTCTCTCTGTTGTCTGTCTCTGTCTCTCTCAGATTCTTTGGCCATATACCCGTCGGGGGTGTATTTCTTTTTTACAATTTTACTCTTCATTTTTAGGTATCAGCCGCTTAGATTTTACTGAAGAGCAAGAGATTTTAGGAATGATATCTGCTGAAAAAGAAGCCGTTCCTTTCGTAACTAAAATCATTCCAGCAAAAGCCAAAGTAAAATTAATTCAATTTTGTAAAACATCTTTTTAATCTGCTCAATTGATAACATTTTCCTATTTCGATATATGACTGACTTCTCTTTTCAGGGTATGGTGGAAAAATGGCTTCTTCAAGTAGAGGAAGTTATGCTGGCTAGTGTGAGAAATGTAATCTCCAAAAGCTTAACTGGATACAATACAGTACCGAGAAGGCAATGGGTATTGCAATGGCCGGGTCAGGTAGTCATTTGTGTGTCCTCTATTTATTGGACAACGGAAGTATCGGAATCAATGAAGAAAGAGAATGGAGTGCATGATTATCTCTTGATATGCAACCACCAAATTGAGGAGATAGTCGAATTGGTGAGGGGAAATCTCACCAATGGAGAAAGAATCACCCTCGGTGCTCTCACTGTCATAGATGTGCACGGTAGGCAACCATTTTATGAATGCTAACATGATAACATTTACTATTTTGAGTTTATCTAACCTAACATCTGTTTTCTTTACTTTAGCTCGCGACGTTGTGAAAGAACTAGCAGAGGCCAATGTAACGTCGAGCAATAGTTTTGAATGGCTTAGTCAACTTCGCTACTATTGGCGTGAAACGGAAAAGGATCACAAAAATGTCTACGTCTGCCAAATCACCACCGAATTACGTTACGGTTATGAATATTTAGGCAATTCGTTGCGTCTTGTTATAACTCCCCTAACTGATCGTTGTTACCGAACCTTGATGAGTGCCCTGAAATTGAATCTTGGTGGCGCACCGGAAGGACCAGCGGGAACTGGCAAAACAGAAACATCAAAGGTATACACATATGAGCATAGAGATGAGCGTAAATATTTGTGATCAGGCTGCTGTGTTTAAACATTGTTTCAATCATTTTTTAAAGGATTTAGCGAAAGCTATAGCCAAACAGTGCGTCGTATTCAACTGTTCAGACGGTCTGGATTACAAAGCTATGGGAAAATTCTTTAAAGGTCTTGCACAGGCTGGTGCATGGGCCTGTTTCGATGAGTTTAACAGAATTGAACTGGAAGTGTTGAGCGTGGTGGCGCAGCAAATTCAGTCAATCCAAATCGCCATTGCTCAAGGTCTCAAGAGATTTCTTTTCGAGGGTACTGAACTGAGCTTAAACCCTACTTGTACCATTTTTATCACGATGAATCCGGGCTATGCTGGTAGACAGGAGCTACCTGATAATCTGAAGGTATGTACTTATATATCAGAATTCAATTTATTTATCTTATTGTTCAATAAGGTAAAACAAAAACGTGTTATAATCTGGATCATTTTAGGTTCTATTTCGTAGTGTAGCTATGATGGTGCCCGACTATGGATTGATCGGTGAAATCTCTCTCTATTCCATGGGATTTGTGGATGCTAGAGCGTGAGACATATTTTACATTTCCTAAACAGTATTCCGGTTCATCATTGTTAGTCTGTCTGTGTACTCGTATCTATACTGTATCTATGTACGTGATTTTTATGTTTCAGTCTAGCCAGCAAGATTGTGGCCACCTACCGATTGTGTTCTGAGCAGCTCTCGTCGCAACATCATTACGATTATGGAATGAGAGCAGTTAAATCTGTCTTGACTGCAGCTGGTAATTTGAGACAAAAGTACAAGGAGGAGGAAGAAGCGGTTCTTTTATTAAAAGCCATTAACGATGTAAATCTGCCTAAATTTTTGGCTCAAGATATTCCTTTATTTGAGGGCATCATTTCCGATTTGTTTCCTGGAGTGTCACTACCGAAACCCGACTATGATGTATTCTTCGATGCAGTTAAGGAGAATTTAAAGATTCGAAAATTACAACCTGTCCCTTGGTATCTTGGAAAGATTTTGGAGGTATTTTAATCACATAGTATTTTATAAAAAAACAAAATGCTATTAATTTGACATTTCCTTTAAATATCAGTTTCTCTCAAAATCTGTCTTCTTCAGATATATGAAATGATTTTGGTACGTCATGGCCTTATGATTGTGGGAGAACCATTGGGTGGAAAAACAATGGCCTATCAGACTCTAGCAGCGGCCCTAACTGACTTGACCAATTCCGGACAAATGGAAGAAAATGAAGTAATGTACAGCATTATTAATCCCAAGTCAATCACAATGGGTCAACTCTATGGTCAATTTGATCCGGTGTCTCACGAATGGACTGACGGTGTGTTGGCCGTGACATTCCGTGACTTCGCATCCGCACAGGATACTAAACGAAGATGGCTAATGTTTGATGGTCCGGTGGATGCAGTTTGGATCGAGAATATGAACACGGTGCTGGATGACAATAAGAAGCTCTGCTTGATGAGTGGAGAAATTATCCAGATGTCCAACTCGATGAATCTCATATTCGAACCGGCTGACCTTGAGCAAGCCAGTCCCGCGACTGTATCTCGATGCGGGATGATTTATTTGGAGCCGAGCCAAATTGGGTGGAAGCCCTGTATGGAATCTTACTTGGAGCATGCCTTACCCAAGTGTTTGAATGAAGAGCATTTCCAACTTGTGCGGGATCTGTTCGAATGGTTGGTGGATCCCTGCCTGTACTTCATATCTCACGAGTGCAGACAAATGGTCGCCATATCTGAAATACACACAGTTCAACAGTTACAGCGACTATTCTCAAGTTTATTAGATGAGATTTATGCGACAAAACCAAAATCAGATTCTCAAGAGGATGACGGTGGCCTCTCTGCTCAAACTATATATCTATGGTTGCAAGGACTTTTCCTATTTTCATTAGTATGGAGTTTTGGTTCCGTCCTTCCCGGAGATAGTCGGAAGAAATTTGACAATTTCTTCAGAGAATTAATATCAGGCGCTGATGCTGACCATCCGAAGCCGAAATCAATTAAAATCACTAAAAGTAATGCCTTTCCGGAGCGTGGATCTGTCTTTGACTTCTGCTTTGAAAAGAAAGGTGAATTAGTGAATTCAGTTTTATTTTTATTTTTATAATAGTGAGGTCAGAGTAATTGGACAATCAATTATTAATCAATTCACAACATGTATAGTGTCTTATTGTGTTCTTCAGGGAGTGGAAATTGGGTCGATTGGCTGGATACAATCGATAAAGACACCCTCATTATTGCTCCTGATGCCAAGATCAATGACATCATTGTTCCCACTGTGGAAACAGCTCGTCAAGCCTTCTTTCTCAGTACCTATATGGAGCATGAAGTTCCAGCTCTCATAGTGGGCCCCACTGGTACAGGAAAATCCGTCATCACTAACGGCTATTTGATTAATCTACCAAAAGAGAAATACATTCCAAACAACATCAATTTCTCTGCTCGGACAACTGCCAATCAAACGCAAGATATCATCATGTCGAAATTGGATCGTCGAAGAAAGGGTGTCTATGGACCTCCGATGGAGAAGAAATGTGTCGTATTTGTTGACGATTTGAATATGCCTGCGAAAGAAGTCTACGGGGCGCAACCACCGATTGAACTTTTGAGACATTGGATCGATCACAAGCATTGGTATGATAGGAAGGATAACAGCAAGATCTTTCTCACAGATGTGGTATGAATATTGAATATCTAATATTTCATTACTCAGACATTCAAACACATGTAGATATGTAGATACATATGTACTATGTTCTTATCTTTTGATTCTTTTTAGATCTTCATCTCAGCCATGGGTCCACCCGGTGGCAGTAGGAATGACATCACCAGTAGATTTACTCGCCATTTAAATGTATTGGGAATGGATGAATTTGATGACAACACCATGACCAGAATATTTTCCAATATTGCCGATTGGCACTTCAAGAAAGGTTTCGATGAAACATTTCTCAGGCTTGGAAAAGTGAGTTTTATGAATTTAGAAATCAGAGTATACAGGGGTTTTGTTCTGGGACGATCTTGTTCATAGAAATTTAAATCTAATTTCTATTCTATTAGATGATGGTCCAGGCTACACTAAATGTCTACAAAGAGTCTGTGGCGAATTTCCTGCCCACTCCGGCCAAATCGCATTATGTCTTCAATCTGAGAGACTTTTCTCGTGTAATTCGCGGTGTTCTATTGACTCCCAGCTCCTGCTTACAAGAAGGAGAAAAGTTAGCCAGATTATGGGTTCATGAAGTAAGCAATGAAAATGCCTTTTCAACTCAATCGATTTAATGATTGGAATCTTGCAATCTACTATGAGATTTTCTTTGTTTACAGGTGTACAGAGTGTTTTACGATCGTTTAACGATGGACGAAGATAGACAAAAGTTTTTCTCGATCGTTCAAAAGACTGCCAGTGACTCATTTAAAATGAACATCGATAAAGTACTCGGCCATTTAAGTAAAAGTGGTAAGGTGGTGGATGAAGATGTTCGCAGCTTAATCTTCGGTGATTACATGACTGATGATAAGATCTACGATGAAGTAATGAATATCAAAGATCTCACTCACCGACTGGAATACTTTTTGGAGGAGTTCAACTCTCTCAGCAAATCACCAATGAATCTAGTCATGTTTAAATTTGCTATGGAGCACATTTCGCGGGTTAGTCGTGTTTTAAAACAAGACAATGGACACGCTCTTTTAGTGGGTAAGTTAAATAGATGAGTTCCAATTTATACTAAAACTGGAACTTTTATCCCTCATTAGTAGATTATTTATTAACTTTGTGTAAACTTTCTCCGCAGGTATTGGTGGCAGTGGTAGACAGAGTGCAGCTCGTCTCGCGACTTTTATGGCAGATTATGATCTATTTCAAATAGAAATAACAAAGAACTATTCGGTAAATGATTGGCGGGAGGACCTAAAACGTTTAATGTTTAAAGCCGGTGTCGAGGCCAAACCATTAGTCTTTATGTTTTCTGACAACCAAATCAAACAGGAAAGCTTCATGGAAGACATTTCTATGCTGCTAAATACAGGAGATGTGCCAAATCTTTACCCTTCAGATGAAAAAGCTGAAATACTAGAAAAGATGCAAGGCGCAGCTAGAATCGAGGTAAACTATTCATTCTCATAATTCCTTTATAATTAATGAGTCACGTTTTTAGTAATAAATTAAAATTTCAGTTTAAAACCTTCTACTCATTTTATTTTATAGTAGTATGTTTAAAAGAAAATTAAATAGCGTTTTGAATAATCTTTTTGAAATTGATTTCACAGTTTGAGATTAAGGAAGATTTTCGCCTAAATAGTAAAAGCGAAGATTCCACGAATATTAAGGATGCAGTGGAATATAAAAAAATATATCAATCTTATTCCGAGCAGGTAATGAAGTAGGTAGTCACTGTACTAATCAGGTTGTTTACTGTCTCATATAGAGTCGCACGTGAATATATTATTTTATAGGTGTGTGCAAATTATTACTCAATCATGTTGGAAGGAAAAAAGAAAATTTTTTTATCTGACTTGTTATGGAAGCAAAATCTCTTAAAGTGTATTATAAAACTGTTCTTGAACGTTCAAAAGCAAAAATATTTCTTTGTGTTTTAAATATAGGTAGGCGAACAAACCTTTTAAAAATGAATGAATAAATCATTAAAGAGATGATTCGGAGATTATTGACCAATCAAAACAAGCTAAGCATAGCAACATCACACTTAACGAGCTGGCGAGCAAACTGAAGAGGGTTGTACATATAAGTATAGGCGTGGAGGAATGTAGAAGATAATGGATTGGTCTAAGAGATATCTCGTTATAGACAACAAATATCACTCGATATAGATTTCCCTCGTTTATTTCTTTGTTTCCTTCTCGTGGTACAGGCTTTCAATTAGAATGAGAATTTGACTGATTGGCATCTAATGCTGATTTCAGCCCGCTTTGCATTCTTATCATAGCAGGATCAAGTGGGATAGTGTTAATGGATGATCTCTCTAACTCCTCTCTCCATGTGGATTTTTCTATTCGTTGTACTAGAAGTTGTTAAGGATACGGAAGCTCACTTCGTGTTGATGCATACCTCGTGTCTAGCTTAGAAGCGTGCTTATACATATTTGGTGAATCTGGTCTCAAGATGTGTAACGCAACTATCAGAAGTAGTATAAACAGAAACGAGAATACTTCTTGATAATCGCATCACTAGAGTGAGCACAGAGTAGACCTGTCAGTTAGGAGCGAGGCGTTAATCTTTCTGCCTGATAGCTGAGCGGCACGCTACAAGTTGTTTAGCCAATGAGAACGCTTCTGAGCGGAGTGTAGCTATGCGCATGTATTGAATTTTATCATATTATATTGCATCCTGGATTACTTGTATACATATATTTAATTGATACTTTACCTTGGTTTTAGTAGTAGATACACCTTAGTTTGAATCTATAGTTGCACTATATGGAGATAACAGTTATATCATATAAGTGTAGGCATGTTGGAGCCTTAGTTTTATGGAAATATTTTATGATTAGCAGGGTGCATATACATAAATGTACCATGTTTATCATGTAAAAGCCAAATATTGTTTGTTTCTATAGTTTGTTTAGATTTCTATTATTATTATTATTATTTATAGATTTCTACGGTCACCATTTTTTATTTCAATTTCAGGAAAGAGCCACGGTAAATTCGATTATGATACCTAACCTATAGTTTAATCCTATATTCATCCAAGCAATAATGTTATTTTGCTTTTAACTGATTTTAAAATTAAAGGATAAAGTTAGTAAATATCATTAACCCATTATAATACCTGAATTTTATCATGATTTGGCTGAAACACTGTTTGATTTAATTAACATTTGCTTCATCAGATTTATAGTCACTTTCCTTTAAAATCATTTCTATTTCCTGATTACCACTGGGTTGAAAGAATTATTAGTCAATCCCGCTTAAAGTGTATCCTTGGTTATACCTATGCCAAGTTTAGCTGTTTACTGATTTGCCCTTAATTATCCGCCACCCACTACTACTACAGTTTAGATCTGATTTTTATTCATTACTGTACAAGATTCCTTTGATTATCCGCCAAACCTAATCATTCATATTCTCATTGTTTTATACAATAATCATTTTTCTTCACAACAGAGAACAGTTAGAATGTGTCAAATAATGAATCGATAATCAACGAAAGGCATTACCTATAGTTCGATGATAAATATACGGATGGATGGATGTCTAGCCGGTAATTTCATTGACCAGAACTTATACAGTCTATTTTTATCTGTGTTATTCAATACAGGGAAGAAAAATTGAGACTACACCACTTGCCATGTACAATTATTTTATCGATCGAGTCAAGGCTAATTTACACATCGTTCTCACCATGAGTCCAGTTGGTGACGCCTTCAGGAATCGATTAAGAATGTTTCCCTCATTGATCAACTGTTGCACGATAGATTGGTTTCAGGTGAGAATACTATCATGATGCTATGCTATACTATATCAGCTGAATATAATAATGCATTTTGAAATATCGTTATATGCAGGCTTGGCCAGAAGATGCTTTGGAAATGGTTGCAAATAAATTCTTAGAAGAGGTCGAACTGGAGGATGACATTAGAGAAAATGCGGTTGTGATGTGTAAACAGTTCCACGAAAGTGTTCGGGTTCTCTCTGAAAGGTATTTTAGTAAATATAACGATTCAAAATAGCAACAGTACGTGGAAGTGCACTTATGAGCTCAGTAGCTCAGTTGAGCTCAAGCAAGAGTTGATATTAAAATCAATAGAAATCTTTTTTATTTACCCTGCAAATAAATTAAGCGATTCAGGTTTTTTCTTGTTATTTATTTATTTACGTTCTAATGATTGAGTATTCAGCGTGTAATTATATAAAACGATATGTTTTCAGATTCTTAGCCACCCTAAGGCGTTACAACTACGTCACTCCCACCTCGTACCTTGAATTGATTCGCACATTTAAGCGACTGTTGGGAATCAAACGGAATGAACTATTCACTATGCGCAACCGCTATCTCACTGGCTTAGAGAAACTGGAGTTTGCTGCCGGAGAAGTGGGTAAGATGCAAATTGAACTCAAAGAATTGCAGCCCGAATTAATCATCACTTCAGAAGAGACGGAGAAGCTGATTGTTAAGATTGAGCAAGACTCGGTGGAAGTGGAGGCTAAGAGAGAGGTGGTGTCCGCGGACCAGCTTGTGGCGAATGAGGCAGCGGCTGCATCACAGGCCATTAAGGACGACTGTGAGGCAGACCTGGCTGAGGCTATGCCTATACTGGAAGAGGCTCTAGCCTCTCTCAACACTCTCAAACAAAGTGTAGGTTCTCTAAACATGCTGTGCATAATTTGTACAATGTATTTATGCATCAATCTTCAATATGAGTCTTGATTTTGAGTTTTCGTATTATATGGTAGGATATCACTATGGTTAAATCCATGAAGAATCCACCTTCCGCCGTTAAATTGGTGATGGAGTCTATTTGCATTATGTTGGCTGAGAAACCAGAAAGGAAGCCCGATCCCTCTACTGGACGTATGGTTGAAGACTTTTGGGGACCTTCACAGAAGATTCTTGGAGATATGAAATTTTTGGATCGATTGAGAAACTACGACATTAACAATATTAATCCTGCAATTGTCAAAAAGATACGCGACAATTACGTTCCCAATACCGACTTTGATCCTAAAATCATCCGCAATGCCAGTACGGCTTGTGAGGGTCTATGCAAGTGGATTCTCGCTTTAGACAAATATGACAAGGTAGCGAAAATTGTTGCACCGAAAAAGGAAAAATTGGGCATAGCAGAAGCTGAATTGTCTGTACAAGTAAGTTCACTCGAATGCAGCAGATTTGAAGAAACATTTTAAAGAATGGCTTAATGAAATTTAATGAAAAAATTTTAGATGAAAAAATTGAACGAAAA
>JAYMFX010284878.1:4052-17565 GCA_036784945.1 Monocelis spectator
TATAGAGAGTGCAGCTATCCATAGAGATAGAGCACTCTATCCATATAGAGAGTGCAGCTATCCATAGAGATAGAGCACTCTATCCATATAGAGTGCAGCTATCCATAGAGATAGAACCCTCTATCCATATAGAGAGTGCAGCTATCCATAGAGATAGAGCATTCGATGTGAGTAGAATTGATTATCTCTACCTGGTGATGATTAATTCTGTGTAGTGACACAACTCCGGCCAAGAGCATCCAGTACATCTTGTGCATATTTTGAGTAAATGGTAATCGAGGTCGTACATGCTCCAGACCATATTCTAAATACAAATAGAAAAGAGAGCAGAAATGAAAATATGAAGATAAGTCTCCTATCGATTATTCAAATCAATCAATTAGGAAAGTGTCCATACCAAATTGTTGACCAGCGCTGATACGATTCTTGTTTTTATTCAGGTTGAATTTGCAGTGGATTTGTTTAAAGAAATTTTTACCATTCTATGAAGAAAATAATAAAAATTATTTTTTCTATTCTCAAACAAAAAAAAACACGTCTCAGAAAAAGGCGTTTCATTCACCTTTTCCAGAAGATAAATCGCCACTCTCCAAATCAACTCTACACATGGACAGCTGAGCACATATTCAGGATCACTACATGTCTGAAATAAAAATCAAACGGTTACTCTGCCAACATAAAATGGGCTTCAACTTATCAAACAATTAATAGAGTTAGATCATAAAAAGTAATATTCAATACTTTTCTATCCTTTAAAACTGAAAAAACTGAAGCAAGAAAATATTTCAGAAAAATTTGCATTTTTTCTATTTGGAATTTCCAAAATCACTCATAAAATAGAAAATAAAGTGTGCCTTTGTTGATTTCTTTACCTCAACTCCTTTCGCTAGTAGAGAAAGCAAATTATCAAATACAATATCCAGAACATATACAAGCGCATTTTCTTTATCAGGACACAAACCAAATACTCGATTAATCAAAGGCCGATAATCTACAAGTTCGAGAGACAATCAAATTAAACATTATTACATTTTACAGAGATAGCTAATAGTTAATAGTATGTTTATCTCACCAGAATTTGAAAATATGCAGTCAAGAGAGACCAACATTGAAATCATCAGTTCGAAATGGCAGTGGAGCAAACTGTTGTTTGAATATGTCTGATAAATAAGAAGCAAGTATACAGTGAATGACACTTCAAAATGAAATACAATTAATATATCTGTAGGAGTTAGACATAAAAATGAGATCATTAGAGATATTTCAGGATTTGATAATTTACTTTAGAGTTTTAGATCACAGGCGTACAACTCACTTCATTGTAATTTACACTGTCAGAGAATAGACCAAATTCTCCAATAATAAGAACAATTTCCTTTGCTATATCGGAAACATCTCTGTGATCGGCTGATTTCACAAATTCATTAAAACACTGTAACAATTGAGAGATTTCACATCGCAAATCATTCAAGGAAAATTCCGCTGAAAGAAAATAGTAAAGCTGGTGTGGGTATTTTTGTACATAAAATGAAAAGTTTTTAGCTTTTATAATGTGGTCTCCATATTGTTTTGGGGGTTGATTACCAATAGCCTATTTAAACATTTAGGATAGTTTTTAGAAGATATATATGTATGAATAATGTTTAGGAATTACTAACAGTATAATCATAAAACAATGAAAATTAAAGATAGGAATTACTAACCAAAGTCAG
This sequence comes from Monocelis spectator, assembly GCA_036784945.1. Lineage (NCBI taxonomy): Eukaryota > Metazoa > Platyhelminthes > Proseriata > Monocelididae > Monocelis > Monocelis spectator. The sequence goes on from JAYMFX010284878.1 coordinate 5,765, forward strand.
AAACTTGGGTTAGATCATGTTTGATCTTAATAAGTCGTATTCTTGCTCTAAAATAGAAATGAAATACAATTGAAAATAGACCTACATATTAATTGGTCAACTAAGTTGTGCACTTACTTTAGCAACAAAACTAATTCCTTGAAATCCATTTGTAGATTTTGTGATTTCATTGACAAACATTTGCTGAATTACATACATAATAGTGTAGATTAGTGAAATAAAGAATATTTAATGCATATATAAAATGTCAATACAAATAAGTTTAGAATATAAAAGAAATACTCAAATGTGGTTTCATTAGTAGAGCAACATTTCAAAAAATCTTCATTTATTTCATCATGGTTTAAATCAATAAATTCTGAAACATTGCCATCTAAAATTTAAAGACAAAATTTTACAATGAAGTTTAATAAATCCTTTCTTTTGAAAGATGTTGAATAATGTTTATCATTAAAAAATCAACTAGGTAAATATTATATTGACTAAATGAAAATTCATAATTGAAATATATATATGCACATATGCATATAGTTTTATGTTATTCTCTTTAGAATTTGTCATTTCATGTAGGTACCTTTCAAGAAATATTGATTGATTTAATAAAAATACCTTCAAACTGAAAAGATTCATCAACTTCCATAGCCATGAACTTTGGTGATTCAGGTGGAGTCCAAGTAGTTGGGTCAGACATCTTCTTGAATCTTTAGTAAATGAATTATTCAAATTGTATTATTCATATTTATAGTGCAGGGATAAATCCATAATGTTTTTTAAGCTGATCAAGAAGTTAGCACTTTAAATTGACTAATAGGAAATCTTAAAATATGATTGGCTGGTTAATTATTTGCATAAGTTGTCAGTAAATTTAATATCTTAATTGGCTGATCTTATAATTTGATGTCTAACCACATTGATAAGTGGATCAATCAAATTGGTGTATCTTGAGATTTTAAGTTCAACAGAAAATTAAATAAGTTTACTGATTGCTGATTTTACATTAGCTCATTTTTAGCTGTAAAATGCTTACAAATTTGATGATTTACTATTGCATGGATTATATGAGTGTCTTGAGCATTTGCATTAAGCTATGCTTATGCATGCTGAGAAAACTGTCAGATATTTTATAAGCTCAATACAGTCATTGATAATTTACTAACTATTTGAAAATAGTTATAGGCACTGTATATTTCATAAAACCATATTGTTATGGTATCTTTTTATTGATAATTATCATCATGTTTATGTCACTGAATGAAATTTTATGTATTTTATGATTGCTAGTTCTCTATTAGCATTGATTGAGCAAAAGGATGTATAACATACGCATGGTATATAAAACGTTTAAAAGGATTCAATGTGCTAAGTTTGAAAGAATTTTTCATACAATATTTAATTAAACGGTTACTTTAATTATATCTCCAAATTTTTTATCAAAACTTATCCGGAGCGCTTCAAAAGGCAATTAGATAATAAAGGTTGTTAAAACAAATATTATGACCAGTTGTAGAGTGATATTAGTTAATAAACAACTTACTAGGCGGAATCAATATTTTAATTTTTCTAATGAACTGACTGAACTAATGAATATATGGTTTGCATATATACTTAAATACATTTTAGTTGGTTACTTTGAGACAATAGGAAATGGGATAATATGACCTATAATATTTAACGTAGTCCTATATAAATGTACATATTTGCTATATAATTGTTTCAATAGACAGTTTTTGTTTATAAAGTCAAGAATTATTGACTTTCCGATAAGATGAAAATGTTGATATTTCGTTAAATTGATCAGCATCATCTACCTTTTAACAACTCGTTTTCAGTTTACATAATTTTTCTAATTTTATTATTGGATACAAAAAATAAAAGATTAAAGAAGTGTACGATTACAAAAAAGATTAAGGACTTTAAAAATGTATATGGTTGAAATAATAATCGCATAATTACCTATCACTTTGTAATTATTTTAATAGAAAACTTTGTTTATTTTCTACATATTATACATTTTAAAGTGGGTGTCTCATATCTAAATGAGTATATATATTAAATACCTATATTACCTACTCATTTAGATATATGGCAGAATATTCTGAAAGCCATTCCAATTATAAAATATTTACATACAGGGTGTATTTTGAAGATGTTTATCTTTCATGAACACTTTATGAAGAAGTCTATATTTCCAATTGTAACGCTAAATGCATTTTATTTTAGCTAATCATTTTTGATCAATATAATCCAATTTGCCCAATTTTTTCTATTTGAAATTTATTTACTTTAAAAGTAGGCATCTTATAATCTCAAATCATAATTAATGTCTGCTAGAATAGAATACACATCATGAATAAAAAAATTAAGAAAAACAGTTATTTTATTATTGCAGAATATATTATAATCATCTCATAGAAATACACAAATATAGATTGATAAAAAAAACCTTCGGAGTAGTGTAGGTATGTCTAAAAATGTGCGTCCCATTGCAAGTAAAGTTGGAGTTTTTAAAAAAGGTTAAACAAATCATAGAAGTATCAATAACTTCTTAAAAATCTAAACAGTTACACATGCACAGATTATAATAATTGAAAAGTTCTACATACGCTGATAGAATTCAAGATAAACGAATGAAGTTATAATGAAATATTTGTACAGATTTGGTATAATGAAAGACTATTTTTTTATATATCATTAAAGACTATATAACACGCATCAATATACAGTCTGCCTCAAAAATGGGTTCGTCTTCTTTTAAAATCACTAACAAATATTCTAGTATAGAGTTTGAAAAGTTTCTTCTAAAATTCGTATTTAAGAAAAGAAAATTTTGAGACATTCTGAAAATATAAGAAAATAATACTTTTGAAAATAATTTGACTTATATAATATGTAAGTAGATCTATGTTGGATCTCTCATGAATAAGAGGTGCCATATTCGGGTCTATTGTCTTGTTCTTTCATACTGTCATAATGGTCTGGATTCTTCAATGGGGGATATTTCTTTTCCATAGCAACACCATTGCCAGCCCGCCCAGCTTGTCCCATTTTCATTGACTCGAATAATTTTCTAAGCATAGTTAACTCTTCGCGTTGTGATAAAAGTCGCTCCAAATCACTGGACATTTGATTTTTAGTTTTAGCCATTTGGTTACGGTCGATTAGACTTTGCTTCAATTGACTTTGAAACTCTGATTTCTCCTTTTCCAATTTGCGAATTTGTCTATCACGCGACTTTAAAGTTTCAACTAAATAACCATAAGGTTGTTGAGCCTCTGATAAAATGGCGGTTATTCGAGACACTTCATCACTCAAATCCTAAATGAAAAGAATATTAATATCTATATTTAACCATTTTCTATTGAAATGGCATGGCAGTTTTCAAGTTATCACCTTGTATTCATTACATCTCTACGGTAGCACAACAATGAAATATCATAACAGAGATATGATTTCAGTACAGTACTACTTTCAAGAATTTTATGGAAAATTTCTTATATCTGTACCTTCTTTTCGTTCTCTTTCATTTCTAGCTGATTGCAAAGATCTCTGCATTTCTTTTCCAATTGTAAAACCTTCCTAGCTAATTGTACACTCTGTTGCATACGTCTGCGGGATTCTCCGGGTAGTTTAGCACCTTGTCCGTAAGCAAAAAGCATTCTGTCAGCCGATGTAGCATCGTCTTCTCCAACTTCAGCTGCTTGAATCACAGCCAGATCAAGATCCTCCTCCAAACCTTCGTAAGTAGACAATTGTGATTGAGCGTTCTTTAGCTGCGCCTCCAACTCGCCGATGGTTCGATTTGTTGATGTTTCAATCTAAAGACAATTAGATTAGAGTGATCGATGCATATATGGATGCATGACAGATAAGTATCATGTATGTATATGGAATATTATAATTAGCATTCACTTGATAATATTCTTTAGTCGAAGCTTCAAGTTTTGCATGAAGTTTATCTACGTCCAACTCGGCTTTCTTAACTCTACCACTCATTTCATCACATAAAAGAGCGGCTCTCTCAGACTCACAGGCCCGTAGCTTAGCTTGACACACAAGCTCGCCCTCTCTCGACTCCCAAATGATCCGCGCTTCAGCAAATTCCAAGCGGAGTTGCTCAGCGGTTGAAGCCAAATCTCGAACCTAAATTAAAATCAATGAAACTGATTCATATAGAACAAATGATCAATCATTATCAGGTATTTATTTTCAGTTTCTCTTCAGCGGGATGATAGAGGAGTCCAAAATTATGAAATATGAAATTACCTCAGTTGATAGTCTGTCTCTCTCGGATATGGCTGAGTCTCTCTGATCACACAGAGCACGATTTTCTTTTTCATAAAGTTCTCTTAGACCATTCTTTATACGATCAGTTTCTTGCTCGGTTTTAGTTCTTAAAGTGGATAATTCATCGGTCATGCGATGTTCATACGTCTGTTTGTACTCCTCTCTGGAAGTAACATATTTCTCATAAAGATCTTCGCGAGCTTGCTTAGTATCGTCTAACTGACGCGTGAGTGATTGAAGGCGATCTTCTGCAAATGAAGCACGACTGCCCAATTCTACCACCTTATGGAATAAACTCGAAGCATTTAAAAAAATATTCTGATAAATGAATTTGAATAAGATAAATAATCGTGGTCACTTGTTTTGCTAGATAATCCTTGTCCTGAGCTAGCATAATGTTAGATTGTTTCAGAGCTGCCACTTCTTTAATCAAATCTTCTTTCTCTCGAGTCAATGTGACTTCGTCCACTTCATATTTGGACAACTGTTCCTTTAAATCTGTCACTTGATTCGTTAGAGAATCACGTTCATCGCTTAATCGATCAAAATTTTCAATCTAAATAGTAGAATTAATAATAAATGACATCATTTCAATTTATCAAATCGCATTGTCAAGCTCTCTTTTATTAGCATCAGTTTGAAGCATATACTACACTTGATAAGTATATATATCTTAGAAAGGTTGCAATGTTATGAAACAATTAGGAAAAAACTTTGATGTAAAACCACAATTTTATTTTTCAGCTCGAATTACCTTGTAATTGCCATGTTGAACCTCAGCTTTGGTTGCGCCTAATTTATCAAGACATTGTTGATATTCCGACTGCAAATTTTGATTTATTTCTCTTTCTTCTCTCAATAAATTGCTCACAGTCTGACATTCATTTAAAATTGCACTCCTACTGGACTCTATTTCTGATTTTTCTTGCGAAAGAAAGTGTATTTCCTGCAACAGAGAACATTTTGAAATTACAAATATAACCTTTCATTTGATGTTATCGTAATTTAAATATTTTAAAGATTAGGCAATACCTGTTTTAGTGGCTTCACAATTTCATGAATTCTCAATAGAAGAAATTCTCTAATTCCTAGATCACTCTCCGACTTTGATTTCAATTCAGAAAAAGTCTGTTCATCCAGCATCACGTCACCATCTAATAAGCGTTTAACATCAGCAGTGCGAGCAACTAGACGAGCATTCGCTTCTTCGATTGACCTCATTTTCACGATAGCGGATTCTAATTCAGTTTGAATTTGTTGCTGCCGTCGTCTTGATTCATCACGTTGAATAGTCATTTCATTCTCAAGTTTATTTTGTAACAGCTGTTTCTGTTGCAGCAAATCTTGCAGTCGCTCCTAAAATTTGTATTAACAATCTTTTATTAATCTTTAATATCATTTTAGAAACAATAACATTACAACAATTTAATAAAATGTATACTTTAAAGAAACGATTTACTTAAAAAATAAATCTTCATCAATTTGATAGTCTAAATTCATGCATAAAATTAAGCAGTTATTCTAAATAAAGATAAACTTATTCCACTCTTTTGAGTACTTATCAGAGTAAAGTTGTAGAATGAAAGCAGATCAACATGTAATTTAGATAGTTGAATTCAAACCCCTGAATTTATTATGAGAATGTATACATAGAATATATATATAATCTAATTAATTACACAAACAAATTCACAAAATCTCGAATCTTACCTGTAATTCTTCTTCTTTAGCCATGGCATCTGTTTTGAGGTTTTCATAGGCCATTGTTTTTTGAGAGAGTTCTATTTTAGCCATTTGAAGATCATGAAGTAATTGACGTCTATCTCCACTTAAACCTCCACTAGAATGCCGAGATTTAAAATGATCTCCACAACCAAATAACTCAGGTGATGATTCCTCATCACTACCATCCGGCTCAGTGGCTGAAGAGATGGTAAAATCATCTGAATCTCGCAAATTATTTGACTTTGACTGTTTAGCCATCTGCAATTTTTAATATATTAAGCATTGAAAAATAAAGATTTATAAAGATTCAAGCAATTAAATAATTTTATTAAATTTTAAATTAAGTTAGTTTTTATAGAATTTCTGAGATGTAAACATTTGTTAAATAATATCACTTATTTATTATAAAAAGCATTATCATTCTGAAAACACTTCTATATCAATATTTAGAGTAACAAAAAGATCAAAGCCTAATTTAAAAACAAGATTAATTGGATGTTCCTATTGACAATAATAATTAGCAGTAATTTAGGGGAAAAGAAATATCAACAAGTTAAATTATTATTTTATTTTATACTTCTGAATTAACATCAAAATTTTATAAAATTATGACTTTCAAAATTCAAATTTATTATAATTCCTAAGAACAGATTTTTTGTCAGATTCCACATGTTTATTAGTGTTGAAGCAGACTGACTTTCAATTTTAAGTATATTCAAGTAGGTATTATTTTATATTTATGACAGTTGAATTGTAATTGTAAAATAATGTATTTTATAGTTTATATACTCTAAAATTACATATTAAAAATTAAAATGATGATTTATCTAGAAAATTTACCAGAGATAATATACAGATAGTCAATAATAAAATGTCTAATAACAAATTAAAAGTATTGTCAACAATTTATCAATCAACTAACACTTTTTAAAAAATTTATTTTATTTTAATAATTGATAATGATTTATTTCAAAAAGATTAATAATCATTTTCTTTGCAGTGTATGTTCAATAAAAATATGTTTTTTATCACTAAGTATTTGAAATTAATTTCTGTGTAATAAGAAGCTATAGATGGGGAAATGTGTACCAAATAATTTATTTAGCAAGAAAGAATAATTGTTCTAACTAACATTTTATCTAAAAACAAATCATGATATGAATGTTAAAAATAAAACATATATTAATGATAATATAGAGTACACTACAAATTAAAAAAATCAATCCATAATGACAAACAGGTCTGTCAAGTTATAGATAGAAATACTCAAATCTGATTGGTTGTTTGCATAGCTTTTAAGTCAATTTGTATAAATTGATGGTAAATCAAACATTCTGATTGGTGAATCTCATAAATTGATTTGCAACTTATTAAATTTATGTTCACTATGACTATATGGACATGTGTCTAAAGTGGACTAGCACCTGACTAGCACTTCACAAATTATAAGACATTACTGACATTATTCCAAGAAATTTTAAAATATATCATAAAACAATATTAATCTAATTTATCCTACAAAAATAACGCATGAAAGTATAATTAAATTATAAATATCAAGACAGAGTGCAAATTTCTTTATTTTGAAGTAAGAGTTAAAAGTGTAAAGTATAATAAAGTAAAATAATATCAATTACAGCGTTGTTGCTAACAAACAATACTATACGATTTATTGAATTTATATCACTAAACAAAAATAATTTGTAACAACTAGTTTTCAAATTGCAGCAAGTTAACAGCTTTAAATTAAATGTTTATGACCGAATCTTTTTAAAAAAAATCTTTTAAAGATTGATATTGTGTTCAAACTAAATAATTCTCTTAATAAAATAATAGTTATTTCAATGTTATTTACTTAATAAATTTATCTAAATAAGTGTATTTTATAAAATTATTATTGTTTGTTGTAGAAAATTTGTTATATATATATTGCGCTCCTTACAAAAGCTAAAAAGTTTGTCATTTACGATTATATTTAATGTATATGCATATCTATTTTATCTATCTGCTGTTTATAAAGTTTCTCCCTTAGTATATTTTAATTTCAAAAATGTTTTTAACATTTATTCTATTATAGGTTTCAATCATTTTTAAATGCATCTATAAATATTGATTTTCTGGGTATAATTTTACATTATTTTTAAGATCCTTTCATGTTAAATATGCTTTGATATTTTTTAAATATTCTTAAAATATAACTCTGTCACTGCTTTACTCTACCTGAGGCTTGAATTAACTATAACTAAAAGTAAGAATTTTCTAAAAGAACAATGGGAATGATATGCTAAACAATAAACATCCACCCTACAAACTAAAATATCAAACCTTATTGACAGATGGGTTTATAAAATAATTATGACTTTTTTTAAACTCACATAGTTTTAAACAACAACATGCAATTATACCAAATATTTTGATATTTGTATTTGATATTGATTAGACTACTATCATCAAATCAATTTTTGTTAATAATTCTTAATTATGTTAATTCTTTACCCTGCAAATTTTAAATGTCAATTCCTTTATGTAAAGTTAGTCAAATTATATTTAAACTTACTTACTAGTGGCATATTCTGTTTGTATAACTTGACATCAATCCATATTACCTAATGAGTTATTGATACTAATAAAATATGTTACAACATGAAATAATGTAAATATAAAATATTAAAGCATTCATCTTTTTGTTACTTAATTATGTTTATTATCACCATCCCTTTATAAAGACTAATGTATGTCTCAATCCTTTTTTTCTTGATTATATTTACATGGTTATATATTTCTTATTACCTTGTAAGTACTTGGTAAGTACTTGGGTAAATTATTAAGTAATCAATATCAAGCATAAAAAATTATGACCATATTTACTTATTGTTTATTAATGAGTAATTATTATTTCTTTATAGATTATTTCAAAAATGGGGTTTTGAATGTCCCTCACAGATATGAGTGATGTCATTCAACATTACAGAAACTAATTTTACAGTGGAAACATTCCAATCAAGCATATCTTCAACCACAGAAATTTTTCCCTCAATAAAACCACTAGAAAAATGTAATTTTCCAATTGCAGATTTGAAAATTGAAAGGATATTTATTGGAGTTTCTGCAATTATAATTGGTTTCTTATATTTATGCATTGGTAAGTGTTTATTTATCATTCAACAAGATTTACAAAATTTCTAATCAAAATATTTTAATTGAATATCCCTTTTATGTTTTGTGTTTTAGGTTATCGAATTTTGAAGCTTCTTTTTTATGTGACTGGCTTTTTCTTACTTGGCATTATTGTATTTAATTTACTATGGTTTAATGCTGGTCTTTCATTATCTGTTTCATTACTGATTGCTTGTCTTGCTGGGTCACTTCTTTCTGTTCTTTCTGGCTGTGTTACTTATTTCGGTTATTTTACAACTGGGACTGCTTTTGGTGCGCAATTAGGGTCTGTCACCTTGATTCTTTTAAATAAATTCACTCTAATTAAGTATTATTGGGTAGTACTTTGTCTCATGTCAACTCCCATGCTCATAATGGGTGTATTGACACTTTTTTTCCGTAGGAGTCTCAGTATCTTCTCTACAGCAGTATGGAGTAGCATGATATTATTATTTAGTTTAGATTGTTTAATTGAAGATTATTTATTATCATTTTCACTATGGTTAATTTTAACTTCTATCCCTCCCAGTGATGAGCAAGCAAATTTGTGCTTTCAGTCATACATCATATTGTTATGCATGCCTGTCATTGTGATCTTTGGAGTCATCTTCCAATTCAAAGTCTCTGCTAAAGACTTTGAACATAAAGATAAAGGTATTAACTGAAATATTTAATTATTTACTTTATTTTAATCGATAAGTATACTATTATTTGCAACTGCAAAGTTATTCAATATAAATTTATTTAACATGAAGTCTATCCCAAAAATGCATTGCTTTAGTTTATCGGTGCTGTCGAACCTCCAGCTGCTGTTCACGAAGCGCCTCTGTGAATATGGGTAGTCGCCATGACTCCACTCGTTTCCTCAGTGATGCACCCGCTTCTCCTCATCAGTATCAACATTCTTGGCATCGTTTGAATCATTGTGGTGTCTCGGGGCCGGTCGCGGGTTCCTCCAGTCATCATCACTACAGTTCAATACCAACAGGAACTATAAGCAGTGTGAAACATTCTGGCTCGGAATGTGGCACTGGAGGTCGTAAAACTAGGACGACCATGAATAATCATTCACCCGTGGATCCAGTGGCTGACAAATTCTGCCATCTCTATCGAATTAGACAAATTCAGGGTGACGTACCTTCTCAGGTGAGGCGGTAATTTCTTCTTGCCAATTAATTCTTTGTTTAATACCTATCTCATTCATGTGTCTCGTGTAGTCTTCCATCCTTCGTGTGAAACATCATTAGTCTACTCTGCTAATACTCAATATCTCAATACGGAATTAATATTAAACACTCCCTCATTCTATTGATTTATGTCAAAATTTGATTATTTAATCAATGTTGACGTCTTTATTAATTCATCAAGATTTGTTTACACACACGCGTAAACTTTATTTCTAAATAATAATAATAATAATATGCATACAATTTCAGGATGCTTTTCAAACATTTCAACTTCGTCACTCGGGCTACTATGGCAACGGTGGACCAGTTATGGGAGGAGAAAATCTAACTTAGTGCTGATCTCAATCCAATATAGAACATGAGATTTGCAGAGTAATTCGATCAGACGGTGAAATGAAACAGAGAGAGAGAGAGAGATGAAGAGAAAGTTTTTCTCACATGATTCATTTCATTACTGGTAGCATTCCTTCTGTACGAACATATCATTCAATCTGACCGATCAATACTACTGTGGTTTATTTTATTGGAAGCATTTATTTTTGTTTGTTTTTACCATTTTGCATCTTTCAATATTTTTCTCAGTGATATTTTATTAGAATACTTAGCGACTATATTATTATTATTCTTATTAACTTATTTCTATTTCAATGCATTTCGATAATTGGAAATACTGTTTTCTAAATTAGTCCACTTAGGGCCAATTCATAAATTAAAGAACGACACATTCGTACGTACTAGTGTAACTTTTGTATGCTTAATATTTTAATTATTCTTACAAATTGCACAGTTTTGAAAATATAAATTTGGAGTATAATCATGAATTATGAGCACTATTCAAAATCCATAATTGAAGGAAATTCACATTATAAATTCAATTAATATCTGTTTTGATTTTAATTTCGTACGTACGACACAGTCGTTCTTTCATTTATGAATTGGCCCTTAAACAACATTCCAGAAAATAAATTAATTAGGAAAACTCTCACTTGGAGGCCGTTTATCAGTCAGAGACTCAAATTTCCTTATATATCCTTATATATATATCAGGAGAGATAGTTTGATTGAATAGTTTAGTTGTTAAGCGAATGACAGACAACATTACTTGAGAGTCTTCCTCTGAATCAGGTTCTCGGAGTTATCACTGTTGATGTCAAAATCATATTTTTGGGCTCCAAATCCTCCAAATCTACAGAATTAATAAATCCCATGGAGAACGTTTGGAACTACCACGACAAATTCAAACGCAGAAACCTCAAAATGTTTAACCGCTTAGCGGAACCCTATGGGTTTGTAAATTCTCTCATTTAAACGAAAACGAATTGAAGTTGTTATTCAAACTCATGGCGGTTCCAGTCGGTTTCTGATATCACTACCATAGAGTAACGACTCTTGCTAGTAGATATTTGTATATCGATTTATGCCTACCAAGCGTCAGAAAATCCTATCTCC
>JAYMFX010285100.1:0-15289 GCA_036784945.1 Monocelis spectator
TCATAATTACTATTTATAGACATTGTTGGTTGAAAAATATGAAGACTGAAATTCTTTTGAAAATATCAGCAAATATGTATGATAATGCGATACCTTATGATAATATGCTAACAGATAATAACTAACAGACTGTTGTACCTACTGTCTGTGAGTGCTACACTGCACACAATAGCACTCAGTATCATTCATTACTACATGATACCAGAGACAATAGATACAGAGACAGAGAAGCTGTGACACAAATCGCAATTAAATTTGGTGAGATACATTATGTATATATATATATATGTTGTAGCTAAATAAGACTCCTGCGCAATTCAGATAAAGAGAGAGGAGGAGAGAGAGAGAGAACTACACGACTCGCATCTCCGTGCATCACCGCTGACACCAGCTGACACAAATTGAAACTACTCGTGAGGTCATCACGACGAACGTCTAATTGTAATCAAAATATCTTCTATATTTATGTCTGACAATTCTAGATTCACAGAAAAACTAAGAATATCATTATGATATATTTAGCGCTAAAATCATAACATATGACAAGTAATTATTATTCGAATAACTCGATCTAAGAGATGGTAAGAAACTCACCAAAGCATTGATATTATGTACCAATGCAGCCATTATCACACATATTATCATGTTTTCAAGCTATAAAGTGGGGTGAAAACGTTTTGAAAGATAGATAGTCTGCTTTATTATGATTGTTTTTGAATCAGGTGAATCAATTGAATCACAAATGCTGAGAACAAAGTCCATAAAATTATTCTTATCAACATTAATTGTCATTTATTAGAAGATAAGAAGTTTAAGTTAGTTTGAATTGACTAAAATGAACTCTTTATCTAAATATGCAATCGTGTTGAAAACATTTTCTAATAATAAGAATTCGATAATGATGAATTGTTATTGTTCAATCAAATCAATACACTTTCATACTTATTATCGCTTGTAATAACGCTTGAAAGAATTGAAACAAATACTATAATAGCATCGCTTACATAGAATGTATTTGGATTTTGTACGGCATTTCGTAATTGGTTGGCAATTTGTTGCTTCATGAATTCTTGAGGATTCGATAAAGAATTATCGACAGAATTGCTATCGCCTTTCCCATCCCAATAGGAAAACTCTGCATTACTCGATGGCATTCGGCTCATATTACCTCCTCCTCCACCACCAACCATGGAATTAGAAGGAAATAATGGACGACTCTTTGTACCAGACAAATCGGCTAGAGCCCTCTCTAAGTCCATATTGTTAGTGATAAGAGCATGTTGCGCGTCCTCTTTCTAAAATAAGATGGATTTTTTCAATTCTTCTGATTTAATTTCAATTTTAAAATGTAAACTGCATAGATCTGAGTGGTGTACTCACTTTAAATCCCATATCAGTCAGATGCTTGATGGCGTGTATTCGCATCTGCATGACACGATTACTATTTCCATTCTACAAGAGAATCACAATTTCTAGATAATCATCATCATCATCATCATCATCATCATCATCATCATGTGAACTCAGTTGATCAGTAGCATTTAATTTAGACGCTCATTTACTTTACAATTAATAAAGAGCTCATTAAGCCAGCCGCCTTTAAAACATTATGATATAGCTTTGACTTGTCTTAGTTCAACTGCAATTTCAATATCACTTAACAATGATAGTTAATATGAAATGAAACAATAAGTAATTAAATTCTTAGAAAGAAGGTACACTTGAACTGATTAGAATTTCAAAAGTGATCTGCAATGAAATAGATTTCTATACTTATACATATAAGTGAATCTAAAAATAATAAAAGTATTTTGGTATTTCTTATCAGCGTACAATAACTTAACTTACTTTATCTAATTTAAAATAATTAAGTATATTAGTAAATAAATTCAATGAGTGATTAAATTACTTACCCTTCCATTTTGATTTGTCATCATTTTGGCAGAATTAGGAAGCATTTTATCGTAAGGTTCGGGTTTCTTCATCATACCACCAGAATTCCAATTGGGATTCATTCTACCATTATTTCCATTATTAATGGCATCATCCGTATTTAACGGCACTTCTGCTTTGTTTCGAAATGACCAATCTGAATTATTAGAAGGATCGAACCAAGCACCATCATTACCGAAAATGGAACTGTTGGATTGAATGGGAGACTGTATACCGCTTAATTCATTTTTATTTGGCCAAATAGTTGACGGAGTGGGAGTATTGCAAATTTCAGGCTGTCCTCCTGTCCAACTGCCGGTTTTCTTTCCAATACTTTCATAATAGGCCTCCCAGACACGAGTCCCAGTAGGTGGTTCACTGATCCAAACATTAGGATCTACTTGGTTTTGAAATTTCTTTGAAAAGTCATTAGTTCTACCCTTAATATCTTCACAATTCCACGGGGTACTTTGATCAACTGGGATTTTACCCCAGTTTTGTGGAGTATTTACAACTTTGTTTATGTAGTCTTCATTTGAAAGTTTTGATTTATCACTTAAGACGCTGGCAGTATCAGAAGTTTGACCAATGGATTTGGGTGTTGGAGTAATAGCACCACTGTTAGCACTGCGAACTGATTGAGTGTCCTGTTTATCATTATCTTGTAAATTAGTATAAGTACCAATGGCTCCTCTAACATTAGTCAAAGGGGACCATAGATCTTTGATAGAGTTTTCATTCACATTTGGTGTGTTCAAAGAAGATCCCCAACCAGATTTTAAATTCCAACTATCTGTAGTAGAGGTGGATATGACACCATTTGGTCCATGCGAAGAGGCACTAGTGTTAACAGTATTCCAAATGGTACTGTTAGGACTGGTAGATGAAGAGGAATTCCAAGGTGATGCTACTGAAGCATTATCACTTGAAGCAGTCATTGAAATTTGAGACACAATACCATTTAAGAATCGGTCATTTTCAGGTTTGGAATGTAAACTGATGTTATCAAGGGTAGTTACATTTTTATTTGCTTGATTGTATTGTAATGTTAACCATGGATCTTTTATGTTATGGCCTAATGCATTATTATTTGTTCCATACAATGAGGTAGGACTTTTCCAGCTACTGATTTCTGGATTCATTATGGATATCTAAAACAGAAGTTAATGATTCTTTTTTGAAAAAAAAATTATTTTAAGCATTACTTTTTATACTTATGGTATAAAAATAGCATTTAATCTACTACTAAGAAAGTTATACAGACAACTTTCTCAACAAGTATGCTTAAGAGAAAGAAACCACAACAATAAAAAATATTTAAAGAAGATCTGGAATAGATCAAGATAGAAATAAATATTCATTCACTTTAATGATGGGAGCATGTAATATTGAATTAATAATTGACATATTATATGTATATTTTAAATGTAATTTTTTTTGATGTGATTAAAATAATTGGAATTTTTCCATTTGATGAGTATATTTCCTATATTTTTGAGTTATTATAAACAAAGAGACAAATGTAACTTTTAATTACTGACACTGAAACCACTAAATATAGAGTAGTCGCATGATAATTTCTTCTGTTTTGTTGAGTCTGAATCCAAAATGTAGATTATTAATAATAGAATACTTTATTTATATGTTTCTGACTTTTGCATTTCTTAACTCCTAAGTATAGAGTTACATATCAATTTGTAATTAATTTAAGGATTAGAAAATATTGTCAAATCTGCACAGCATAAAATTTCTTTTCAGAATAAACAAAACCAGCTATATCAGAGTTTTGCTGTTATATGATATTTCAAGATTTTTATTGACTGCATACTTATCCTATTAAATCTTAATTATACATGAATATCAATGTTTAAAGTAAGTATTTTACTTGACTATAATTTAACATAAATTAAAAGTAATTTAAAGTGCTGTTTTTTTATTGGTATGTAAAACATATATTGAGATATAATTCAAAATGAGTCATGTAATATAGCATAGATTAGTTATTGAGCTGTAACTTGTGAATAACTTTATTTATTTGTTAATTTGGCTGAATAAAATTGACTTTTGAAATTTCAGAGCATGCATAAATTGGAAGGATTGTTGTATAGTGCATTTTGCTTAATGGAACAGTTAGATGATATAGAAAAACATTATACGATATGGAAAATGTGCACTTTAGTGTAAAATAGTGTTAAGTGTAAATAATACAAATTTTCATAGAAAAATATAATTGGACCCCATCCTATCATCTCAATGAACATACACTAAATACCAAACTGGAATGTTTGTGGAATATGCAGGATAACATAAATACTGTTTAGTCTTAAAAAATGTCCTTGCATTTGCATAGCTACATGGGTAAATCTAAATGACCAACATAATTCTCATGAAGATTCTAGCTTGGACTCAATACATAATATGTATATGTATATTGTTATGCATCTATTTTATATATGAATTTGTTCAATATTTATCAACACTAACTATTTCAATTGATAAAATTTGTTTATTAGCATATTTTATTGAAAAAAACTAGGTATTAATTATTAGCATTTTCAGCTTTAACAATGCCCAAATATTTACATAGTCATATTTAAGGCAGATATTTTCAAAATTTGCATTTTTTTAGTTTGGCTCAAGAAGAATCTGAAATAATTTGACTAGTTTGTAATTGTTGAATTAATAAACATACATTTTTTTCATTGCAGCAAGTCTGTAAATTAATACTATAAGTATTAATCACTCAGACTGCATCATGATTTGATAACATATTCTTTCTTTATATGATAATTTCTTATAGTCAATTAATATTTTGGTATATAGGGCCAGCCAAGGGTTATATAATGATCTGTAATGTCCTTATATAATTAAGAGTCCTCATTATTTTTCTATTGTATTGATAATAGGAGGTTCTTGGTTGGAAAAAATGTAATCTATTATATTTGACAGGAAATTATGAGATCTTACATGATTTTTTAAAAGCAAAGATCCATTAGTAGCAAATCATAAACAAACGAAACGATCAATATTTATAATCCTCGATCAATAAATAATACATTAACGTGATAAAACAAAGTATTCGTGAAAGTCTCAAATAAAAAATAATATTTTCATTTCCACCAAGCACCCGGATAAAGATGATATAAAACAATTTGGAGATCATTGGAGTTACTCAATTTATAGTTCTTATAGACTGAAGTATACTGATTTTAATAGAAATGTAAATCCAAGTTTAACCCAGATTCTAATGGATATAACTTTGCCTGGAGAATTAAAAATAAGTTTAAGTAAATGAGGTTTCAAGTTTGATATCACAACGTTTTATTAGATATTTAATTTGAAGTATTAGTCTATCTATGATTTTTTATGTTAATGAGATCCGAAAAAAGCGCTTTTATATTCATTATGCTGCACTGGCAATTATTTCTAAAATTGAATCAACATAATCAGGCATTCGTACCTATTAAAGGTGCTGTTTAAGAATTACACGAACATAGGGATATATCGGTTGGCGTTAAACACAATACTTATATAAAAGTCGTAACTATAAAATGTTGAAAAGTTCATGTCTTTTAGATATTTTAAGAAAATCAATGAGTAAAATTGTGGGTTGATCGAATTTATTCAACTATATGAGCTCGGTGAGCTGTGCAGATACATAAATATATGATAAATGCCGAAGCTCTGAAAGACAAGATTTCTTAATACCAAAAATGTAATCAATCATAATTTGGTTCTCGATCGTCATCATCGTTATCTCCACCAAAGTCTTCTCCGTTATCAAAATAACTCTCCATATAATCATTATCAATGTCTTCTTCATCTTCATCATCTTCTAGATTTCCCCATTTAGCGTCTTCCTCGTCTTCTTCATCTTCATTGTTTGGATCTTGTTCATTTTTTATAATGACTTTACCTGAAGCAAAACGAATAATTGTTAGAAATAAAAATTCAAAAGAATTGTTAGAATTTTCACAATCAAGCGTAGATAAACTGTTAAATGGCATCATAAAAACCATAAATTAAGTTATGTTTGATCAAACGTAATTCAAAAAACAAATCACAAAACATTTTAATATTTTTTTAATTCTTCTTGAAAACATTGGTTGGCTATTTTTTCGTATGCTTGAAAATTAGCGGTTCGTACAAATGGTCTGAAATTATATTCTAATAGATTCCAGAGCATAATGTTTTCACCATAGTTGAGAAGACCGATAGAGAATTTATGAAAATAAAAATGTATAGGCTAGGTACTATGTTTACTGGCTCACTGAATTTTGACTCATATTCACAACATTTTAAGAAAGGCTCAAAAAGATTTTAATTTTGTACCTTGCTCTTCAGGATTGTCTTCTTGATCTTCATTTTCCCTGAGGCCAGTAATCAATTTATCTATATATTCAGCCGAGTGTGGCCCTAATACAACCCGACGTCCAGGAGCACGTCTTTTGCACCAATCAAGTTCTTTAGGATACCTATACGAGACAAACATGAAAATGATGTATGGTAATATAAAGTTTAAAGACATTCCTGATGATACACAGACAAACTCTACTAGTGACTGCTGGATTTCAATAATTATTGATATTTTTAAGTATAAATGTTAGAGGTATTTATTAGCTATTGTGATTAACTCATGTTGAGTATCGCTCATTAGCGATTCTCCTTATAAGCTGTTCATTACTAATTGTTAAACACAATAAACTGACTTGATCCAAACGACTTTGAATTCTAACATTGGCGTAACGAGCAATAGTATGAGGCCTGCTATTTTATATCAAATAAATTATCTAAAATTCCTACTATGACAACATTTAAAGCAGTGAGTAATAAAAAAATTACTCTATGATTTAAGTAATAATCTCAATTCTACTAAAGTAAATTACTTCGTCCAATCTGGTGACCAATCGTCTTCTGAATGACGCCGGTGCTCGTCATTTACTTGAGAGAGATATTTTTTGAACGCAGAGTTCGAAGAATTGTCATCCAGACCGTAACCTGTGTTATACTTTGTGGAAATATAATAGGGACTGTTGCGAAACCAACTGCGGAAGTCATTTTTTTCGTGAAGCTAAAAAATAAAGTCATATTTTTCCTATGTTATCATATTTAATTACTGTATAGTCAGTCTCTTAATAATAATAACAAAGGTTTATTTTAATTGAAATGAGAATCGTAGAAGTATAACACGATCTGGTATTCTGTATAATGTGAAAAATGAACAAGTAGAGATAATAAAAGTAATTTCTCTTACAAACTATTCTCAAAACAACTTCAAACTGTCTTTATCGATTTGTTGATTTCGCTTTGGATTAATCGCATGGCTTTAAGGGTAAATCAATCATGGTTTTCAAATTCGCTAATTTGATTTATCGATCAAAAAAGGATAAAACGTCAAGCTACAATCATTATGATTGGGGCTCATGTAGATGTCGATAACACTAAATAAATATCTAGAAGCCCCATAAAACATCTGTTTTTAACTCATTAATTGGACGTTCTCTGAATATTTAAGATTTTAAATCACACTAATAATGAAAGCTTACGATAGCATGTATGTCCGTGTCATTTCTCAAATCGGGTAAATATTTTTTCTGAGCAGGATAAAGTTTGTCTTCCTTTTCTCCGGTATCTTCAGCTTGAATTCGCTGCATGACATCAGCGGGCAACTGACGCTTGTTACCAAAATCTCCTCTACCTCTTCCGCGACTCATCTCTGAAATTTGCAATAAGGGATTCTTTTGGTGCAAGCAATAAACAGATTTAGATATTGCGAATGACAACTCATCGCTATATTGTTCGGTTTGAATTACGATTCTTAAATTAGAGACCATACATTCTCCATACCGGCGAAAAAAACAGGACCATTGAAATTCTTCGCTAAATGTCAATGAAGGTTTCTTAGAATTAATTAAAAAAACTTCACTCTACCGAAGTTATATTAAACTTATCTAGTTAGACGTATCCAAACTAGGAACGACGGTTTACTTAAAAAGCAAAATTCCCGTATTAAAAATGTCATTAAATTAAGATAATACTTATCTCTACTTCATGATAGTCATCTTTAAATTAAAGACAATATGTCGCTAATTTCATATTACAGAAGTAATTTTGGGCTAAGTAAAATAGATTTTAAGCCTTTACTGAATTAATTATGAGCAGCTAAATACTCAAGGGTATAATTTAGTAATCTTTAAAACAGATTTCTAAAGACTTTATGTTGATAAAAAGAAGACAAATCCCAACAGAAATCATTTATTACGATTATCAGTTCTGTACATCATAACAATAAAATGGTAACTAAATTTTTTAAGCACTTCCACCGGCTTTCTTGGGTTTTGGCTGACCAGTACGGAAACCATTCTTAAAACGCCTGTGGACATTTTTCAAATGAAGCATGCGACCAGTGCCAGTTGTCTTCCTCCTGCGTGCCTTAATTGACCAGTTGTATTTACGAATTTTGGCATCAGGGTAGCCACAATATGCGCATCTTTTCTTTTGAATATGAAATGAGCTTTTACCACATCTGCGACACAATGTATGTGTTTTGTTATGCCTTAAACCAAACGAAGTTGTACCCTTCGTCATTTTAAATCAGACTAAAATAGAAGAAAAGTTGAACATAATCAACATGTGTTTTAAGGGCATTACAATAGATGCATGTGAACTAAAACCAGTCAAATTCCCGAATATTAAAATGTAAATTCATCACAATGAAAGAATCGGCCTAGAAATTGTTAAATTCCAGCTATGTCATCCAACACCACAGTCAAATCATAGAGAAAAAATTAAATAAAATAGTTACTATATAATTATGCATATGGCATTATAAGCTTAATAAAACAGTCTTGTTTCAATTAGTAAAGCAAAGAACAATTGCAATAACATAGAAAACCTTTGTCATATTACACTGCAGAGATTTATAAAAATAGTGTTGTAAAAAGATACTTAAGTTATACCTCCAGTTAAAAAGAACAATTTATAGAACTATATTAATGTGCTAAGATTTTTACCAGATGGATCCATGGAAAAGTGTCTATAGTTGATGCCTCCTATTTTTGCAGACAATAGAACTGCACACAATACCATCAATTCTACCAAGAATTTACAAAACAATGCATCTTGCTAAAGATAATGAACCCCTCTAGTCCACTTATATGAATTAACAGAAAATATGTGGATTTATATGAACCAAGAACAATAATGAAGACAATTGATGGGAATTCAAAACTAGAAAATAGTAAACTAAATCAGTCTTATATGGTAAATTCAACTTTCTAGCTAATTTTTGCTTATAACCAAAACTCCTCTTCTATATATTAAGTTATTTAAACATACTTCTTTTTATACATATTCTATAATATGGCAGCATATATATATATATTGCATACATTTCCTCTCATATGAAAACCTATAATTACTAAACATACCGAATCAGCCATAAACAAGTAACAGATTTATAAATTTGATCTTGCAGTTGAACTCATTGCTCAATTAAAACTAAACTATCAATGATTGTTATTAATTACATATTTTATAGAATTTGATAACCACAAATCACTGCAATTTTTTTTACTAAACAAATTAGAAAATATTTCTTCACTGATAGGAATTGTAAATATGTATGCTATGGCCTAACTAGGAACCATAAAAAGTTCTGAACTATCTGACCAGTTGGGAACCAATAATTCAATAAAATAACATACATAATTACTTTAATTAATTAGTAATTTAAAACAAGCTTTGCAAATTATATTATAATAGTAAAGAGTTCTTAACTGGTCAGATAGTTTGGAATTCTTCCAACCAGTTGGGAACAACAAAAAAGTTCCTAATTGGGTTGACCAGTTTATAACTTTTTTTTACTAACAAACTTAATTAATTAAAGTAATTATGTATATTATTTTATAGAATTATTGCACTACAAATAAAAACATCAAGTTACATCAAATAAATTGCTGTAACTTGACTGATCCATTTGTTAACATCAAGTTAAGAGATTAACCAAATGTCCAATTGACTGGCCTACTTGTCAACTACACTGCCAATAAAAATGACTATTATATATAGTGGAACCACAGAGACAAGTTATGCTATGATTTATATGAATATTTAGCCGGCTAGTTTCAATTTGGCTAGATATGCAGCAATTTTATCAAATATCTAGCCAGCTAGATACCAGGTGGTACCACAGAGACAATTTATGAAATTGTCTTGTTAAATAGTCGTTTTTATTTGCAGTGTAATCATAGTATCCAATTTACTAATTTACTGTCAACTTATGCAAATAACAAATCAGATGAGTATTTCTATCTATACCTTGACAGATGCATGTATCAATATGGGTTGATGTTTTTAATTTGTAGTGTGGTTCTGACCAGTTGTAAACCATAGTTTTTAATTGGGCCACAACATGTCATCAGGATGATTTTTTTTTATTTTAACATAACACTGTTAGCAAATACAGAATGATTAACAAATTACAACTGTTAATTTAAAAACAGAAAAATGGGTCAGTCTAATTGATTCACTTTAGGTTTATTATTAGGAATTACAACCACTGAAATATATTTTTATACATGTAGTATAAAAATTTAAGTTACACTCATTGATGAAATGAACATTTTTTGGGGGTGCATTTTTATTTATATATTGTGACTAGATTCAAATATTTTGAGCATGTATTAAAATATTTATAAAACATTAAAGGGTGGGTGTTATATGATTTCTTAATAGGTGAGACTTGAAATGTTTAGAATTAATTAAACATACTATGACAGATAAATTTATCACTACCATGTACCAGCCTTCATTGTAAATGAAAATGTTTAAATTTAACTACCAAACACTGAAGTTTTAATTTTATTCTTAAGATACAAAATTATGTTCATTAAGTTTTACTAACTTTAATGCCACGACTGAATGCTATCAAAGTAAAATATGAATTAAGAGATTATGTCATTTAAATTCTTTTTACTAATAAACTTTAGTATACAATAGAGATTATTTAATAACAGTCTACAAAATAAATACAAAACAGTTGATATAAGCGTCATAATTCTCAGTAGTAAACACCAAGCTTACCTTAATGGACACGTTAGAGTTTAAACTGTCCGCAAGTTATATCAGTTATGATTAATCAAACAAGAAAGAATGTAAATATAAGAAAATATAATTCTTTATTAAATAACTTTATTCTTCAGATAGGTATGATAATGATTGACTATATTTATAATTTCAAAGTAAACGCATAGTAAATTAATTTTATAAATAAAAGTTAAAATAATATTTCATTCATAAAAAGATATTTAACAGAATCAGAAATGAGTCCACAAAGGGTGTTATAAAAATTTAGGAGATATTCATACTAAATCACGTGAAGCGGGTTAAAATGTTCAGTGCATAAAATCACTTGATCAGCGCTTAATTATTATCCAAAGCGCTACATATATATAATTATTGACCATATATTTATATAACTAAACAAAAACACTTGGAATATGATCTTAAATAGTATCTTGAATATAAAAATAATATAAACAGAAGAGCTATGTTTTAGAAAATTACTGGACAAACTGTTTTTTGCTATAGAGAAAATACAAAATTTAAAAGCAACATGCATGCGACCTAAATTCTACAAATAACATAAATGATTCATTTTTTATTCATAATTTAATGAGCTAAACATTTTTAAATGAAGAGTGTGAAAACCATAGAGTACCTAATGATTACAAACTTATTATTACTCTATGGTGAAAACAGATTCCATAATCTAGGTATGTATATAAAATAAGAAGTGCAGCAATATAATTGGATATCATTATATCCACTAAAATCATTTCAAAACAAAAACTCTACGATACAAAACTCTACCGCCTATAAGCTTCATTCTTCACAACGAAAAATTTTCTGTAAGCAAATATTCTTGAATCTATCTTTAAAATATTTTTCTACCATTCTAAAATTAGTTTTTAATCATCCCATTATTTTCATTATTATCTATAGATATAGGTATATATGCAGTGCAGTGATGGGCTGCCATGTCTCAGTTTACAGTGATGCCGCATTACCGAATTCTATTGTTATCGATCCAACTCTTCCCAAATATCCTTCTGACATCCAGGAAACTGTGGAATATCTGCATGGGGCTATTGAAACAAGTAAATGATGCATTTTCAAATGTCTATAATAGATTAAAAAATTCATTAAGTTTTTTCATAGTATATAATTAAATAATACATAGTTTATTTTAGAATTACATAAATAGAATTTTTTAATAAAAAAATCAATTGTGGAATATAAAATTCAACTTTTTAAAATAAAAAATGCGGTCCGATCGATCCCTTATGAAGATAAAAACCATAGACATACACATATATTACTTAAAGTATTATACGTAGTTATATGCATAGAAATCGGATGTTGGTTGCAACCAACAACGCAACCAACATCCGATTTCTATGATTATGTCTATGATAAAAGTACACGTTGGATAGAGAATATTATATGTTAATTATAAGAACATAGAGATCGGGCCGCCCTTTATCTTCTGTATGTCTACTATATACAGTCATCATTATTATATTTTCACTATGAAGTCCATGATTGACTGAGACCATTCCAAACAGTTATAGATTATTACTCTATGAGCAGAATTGACAACCTAAAACCATCTTCGTTTGTTTTATTAAGCGCCTTCCTATAACACTGCTTTGCAAATATTTTAAATACGTAAATATTCAATATTATAAATATGTATTATTGTTTGCATTAAACGTTGCGCTCCAGATTGTAAAAACAGTCATAACGCATATTAAAGTAATCAATAAATTCTAAATATAGATAGGTAATAACAATACGCTTATAAATTCCGGGACAAATTCTATGGAAAAAGCACACCCTTAACAACCCTACAATAGGACTGTTAAGTGACCCTCCAATTCTATAATGGAAATTTAGACTTCCCTTGGATACTATACATAATCTCTGTATGCTCTTCGTATCCAAGGGAAGTCATTTTCCATAGAATTAGAGGGTCACTTAACAGTCCTATTACCGGTATGCGGGGAGTTCTAAACAAAGTCTATGGGAGTTTTCATGCGTATTATAAATTAACAAATAACAACTAATCTTACCTAACAGCTCTAATCTATAATTTTTCTTTAGCTTATTAGGATGACAGAAAATTATAAATAATTAGGTAGGTACTTTAAAAATGTGTTCTGACTGTTTTTACAGAAGATTGGAAGAGCACAGAATCTTTTTGATACAACAGTTGATTTATAATATAGTGTTATAGCAACGAGGCCTATTAAAACAAATCACTTTAACAGCGTATGATGTTGCGCCTAATTCTATCTGTTATGTAATAGAAAAAATCAGGACAAGCTTGTTTCAATTAGCTCGAAACTATAGTTTATAGATTGAATTATAATGTTTATAAAAGCAAACAAATGCCTATAATTAAAATGTTTCTCATTATAGGAAATGAAGAGGAAGCTCTTCACTTGATATTCAAATACAGTCATACCGAAAGCATATCTCAACTGAAGGAAGAATTTTTCCTGCGATACAGCATTGATATCACAACCTTTTCATTTCAAAATCTCTCCGCTAACGCGTCAGAATTTTTAAGGTTAAGAGTGGAGTCTCGTATAAAAAATGTTTGCCATTTTCTCAACTTTCATTTAATTAGAGAACATTCTTCGAATTATAAATGTCATATTTTAAGTATTCTGTTAGGTTATGAAGAACTCTCTATTCTGGAGCTGTTCACAAATTACAGAGCAATTTATGCCTGCAAACTGGTCGACAAACTATCAAACATATTTGAAGATTGCCCAATCTTTCATGCCTTGATATTATCCATGCTTCAAAAAGTAATGTTTATTTTTTTGTTTAAAGGTTTTTTTAATTGTTTTGGGAAATTTTCATAACGTTGTCCTTGTAGCTACTAATTAATGAAAGCATAATGTTGCCCAAAGCAATCAACAACGTCAAACTCTATAGGCTAATCTAAATAAGGATGTAGGTATACGAAAGAAGCAAAAAGGCAAAAAGCTTCTTATAAATACAAATACAAATCTATATGAAAAATAAGGCGTCAATATGTAAGTTTGTTGAAGAGCTGAATATTCTTAAAGTTCTAGAGTTTCAATTGTTTTTAAGCGCATGATGTTAACTAAATATTTCTTTAAAATGTTAAAAGTATAAAAATAGAAATTTGACCAATTTTATATCTTCATTTACTTATACCTTACATCAATTTAAAGAAAAATTAAAGATAGTTGATAGGTATTTATTAAACAATCCTTTAACTGACATGAAATCCATTTTAAACATTATACTATACTGTATATTAAATTCATTATATATATATAGGTAATCAAATATCCCGTCCCACCTCCATTTGATACCATTTCACAAATGATTTCTCTCAATCATATCTTCAGCGATATATGTGAGACTCATGAGGAGGAAATACTTACTAACAGTTGCCTTGGAAACTTTGATTATTTGAGTAAACAAAATTCCCTGAATTAAATCGCCTGAGCCACTATATACGGACGATTTCTTGTTTTAGCGGATGGAATTAAATTTCTGTATTTAATTTGCGTGATATGTCAGCGATATATAGATAACCAATTTCGAATGGACGATATAATACCCACTGAGTTGCTGATAAAAACTTTATCAATCGATTTGACTAACAGGAATATCAACTCTTTTTGATTTCTCATAAAAATAATTGAATTATAAATTATATTTTATGTTTTGATGTATAAGGTAGGTATATATATGCATGTATATAATACATAAATGGAAAAAAGTCCTCAATAGAAATGCTCTAGCAGGGAATGTAAATAAAGATTATTTGATTGGAGTTCACATCTGCAAACAGAAACCTTTTTAGAAGTTAAAATTTAATCGAAGTTAAATCAACATATAAGAAAGTTTCTTAAATTTGTTTAGGCACAAAAAATTCCTCATTAATAAAAAAGATTTGCTAAAACAAAAACAAAAACAAAAAACAATAATAGCAAGAAAATAAATAGGTCTTTCATTGTCTTCAATTAAAGATAAAAGCATAAATTTGTAATGATTGATATACCAATAAATAAAGAATTTGTAAAAAATAATTCATCAAAACTTTAAAAACAAAATTTCATCTTTTATACTGATCTACTATTATTGTATCTAATGATATCGATATTATCTATGGTATCAACAGTAACTACAGTTATGATATCTATAGTATCTATTCTATATGATATCAACAATATCTATTCTATATGATATCAACAATATCTATTCTATATGATATCAACAATATCTATTCTATATGATATCAACAATA
>JAYMFX010285211.1:1403-17533 GCA_036784945.1 Monocelis spectator
GCAAATTCTATGAAATAATATGCAAATTCTATGAAATATGCAAATTCTATGAAATAATATGCAAATTCTATGAAATATGCAAATAAATCTTTGGCAGCAAAATTCTGATTCGAGCAGCTCATTATAGCAGCTCTGACGTAGCATGTCAGCCTCTTATTCGAGGAGGTTGCGGGTACGAGCCTTATTAGAGGCAAAACAAGTTTTCATTTGTTTGTCCCTGTGGCACAGAGTGTCACAGAGGTCTTAAATACTCAAATTCTCAGGGAGAAATGGATCAAGCTTATGGCTTCTCTTCCCTGACATCCCAACATTGACTGCTATTGATAACAGATTTGTTGTTAAATAAATCTGTGATAAAACTAAACCAAACTGCGTCTTTTATACCACAATGAATTATTATAGAAAGTTTAATGAGAACTTACCACTCAAATTATAGGACAAATTATTCGAATTATCGCTGGTGGGAGTTGAGCATCTTGGCGGCATCTTTGCGCCCAAGGGTAATTGGGCGGCCATTTGTCCATTGGGGTCGGCATTGCCTTCGGGTGAGCCAGTCTCGGACGCTCTGGATAAGGAGGGTTTCAATGCGGTGGCTTGTTGCTGACATTGATTCAATTGTTTCAATAGAGCATCCGACGTCTCTTGGAATTTTAACTGTCTCCTTTGCTGCTCGAAATGCTCCAACTGTTGCATATAGAGCTGTTCTCTGGCCACCAATGATTGCAGATTATTCATCGATAATAATGAGGCCGCGGCAGCAGCGTCTTGCGACTCACTACTGCTCAAATTCAGCTGATCCGACTGATGATGAGGATTATTATTCGAATACTTCTTCAATAGATACTGCTGAATGTCCGATAGATTATTATTGAAGTTGGTGATGGAAAGGGGCGGCGATGGAGACGACGCGGTAATTTGTTTGGGGGAATTCGAATCAGATCGGGATGTCTTTGAGGCGGTACTGTTATTGGTACTACTGAGGAAACTGCTGGAATTGGATAATGTGGAGGGTTGCGGATAATAGCTAGAAGAATGTCTGTCAATGAAATTAGATGCGGCAAATTGGGACGGATCTGTTTTGGACGATATTTCCCTATTATCGGTTTGAGTGTCCAGCCGTGTTGACGGTGTCCCCAAATATTTGTAGGATGACTGTTGATCTCCCGTAGAGCTCAATGATTGCATCGAAGATTTATATATATTCAAGATGCGATTTGATTTAATTCTGTTGAAGAAAGAAAATGAATGGGTTTATACCATCATATAATCAGTGATCGCTATATAAACAGGCGAATTAAAAATTTTCTATAACCGCTACTCACTCAACAAATTATCAAATCACTGCAGAAGAAGGAGTTAGTTATATAGCTAAAGATTGATGACGCGTGTCAAATGTTAAATTATATGTTTCCCAAACTAATATGGACGCAGTTTTGTGTCCACATATTAATACGGGATAATAGAAAATTGAGGCGACCAGTTGATTATGTCAAATGGGACATAATCAACTGGTTGACATTAAAGCATTAATTTCTGTGTTATTCACAGCACGTCCAATCATCAATTTCCCCCTTCTTGGCTCATGCAGCTACATATAGCTATACTTATAACAGCTATGAAAGAATATAATCATTTTATAGAAGTTTTTGGACGTCGTGTTGATGCTGTCGATAAGTCCACAGTTAATGTAAATTATACTACACATTAAAGAGGGCCTTTTTAATCATAAGAAGCTAACAGTGGCGTGGGGTTGATAAAAGGGGCGGAGCTCATATTCATCGAGGAGATATAGATAAGCGAGTGATTTTGATATGTAATCCTATATATTTATAATGAATATTCAGGTATCACACTCCATCCATACCAGCTCCACACCCATATATGCAAAATAGAATATGGCCGAAATGAAATTCTGATATTTCCAAAGGTGACATCTAGGGTATAGCGCGCACAATGAGGGGCCGATTTTTAGGCATCCCATCGCAGCGAGGCACTAATGGAATACCTGCTGAGCGTCTAATTAAAAATGCTGACCAAAGTCATGCAATGCAATACATTAGAATTAGATAGTCACAAGTCAAACTCCAGCTGAGAATAGACAAAAATATAATGCCCCGCTATACAGAGACAAGAGATATGTATGCAGACGCATAATATCATGGTATAGAAATATAATACCAGGGGATAAATTAAATTAACTTTATATAGATAATTCACAACATACTATAGATATAATATGTTAAAACAATATCTATGCAAATACTATGTATGGCGCTTAAAGTCAAATTGGAAGTCAAGAGAAATAATTCTTTTAGGTAATTTTAAAAATGTTATTTCCATAATAATATTAATATGTACCTACATAATATCAGCTTGATTTATAATTTGACAAATAATAAATATGCAGTAAATATCAGTAATATAGCTAAATAAAATAAAAAATAAATTCTTTAACTCACCAAGATTTTCTCTTTTTTATAAATTGAATCGGTTATAGAGTCAGTGAGCCAGAATATAGTTTTCCTTTTCCAATATAGTTATTATAGGCTTTGTTTAAAACAATGAAAGTCTATAATAATATCACGCCTAGAGCTACACTGCTTGCTGTATGAGGTATAGTAGAGAGTAGAAGATTGGATTAAAAGGGAAGAATTTATCGAAGTTATAATTCGCTTCACACACCACCAATAAATAAATAAATAAATAAATAGTCGCGCAACAAAATAATATTAATAATAATTATTATTAATGCATAAATATTTAGAGCGTCATTTTTATATCAACTTTTTATACATCAATTCAAAATCCTGCAGTTATAAGATGAAGAATTTGCTGCTTTCGAATATTATTATTGGCCCTTGCGCCTGTGTAATCAAATATCGCCGATTATATAGAGAGGGAGATAGGTATTGGATAAAAATGGGATAATAACTTTCGCAAATTGTGAAACCAAACAACAACAGCCAGCCGAGCCGAGTCGAGGCAGCCAGTCAGTCAGTGGTAGATTATAGTGTTGTTTGTAGCAGCATCAGCAGCAGCCAGCAGTAGTAGTAGTAGTAGTAGTAGAAGCAGTAGTCTATTAAATTCTATTTTTAATAGGCAAACTAAACAAGGGGGTGGGGTAATTGTACATTATAATGAAATGAGAAATCAAATAAGAAGTTGCCAGGGTTACTCACTCTCCCCACAGCGGCACCGAGTAGTTATAATGCCTCCTCGACATTATAAAAATCACACGCGGCAAAATTAATTTCGACTCATTGGTGGTATATTTTTCGAGGGGTCTGACTGCGGTGGTGGTGCTGGCTCATTCTGCTTGAATAATGAATACTTTATGTTAATTCTTCTTTGAGTTAAACAAAAAAAATTGCATTGGTAATTAAGGGGCAACCTGGCTTCTTTCTCTAAACACCGAATTCGATTCTCTCCCCCCCCCCCCCCTATTTCATTATCATCATCATCATCATCATCATCACACCACCATTGAATGAATAGAATGCCGAACGAGCAAATAATAATTTATTCCTCGATAGATTCAGACACACACACATTGTTAGACATATACCATATACACATTAAACACAACGACAAAATAATAGCCCACATCCCTTTATACCTACCTATGGTACCACATTATCTTCGAAACGAGAAAAAATTTTTAACTGCGGAGAAAAATTAAAATAGAATTTAAAAAAAAAACTGAAAGCAAGGCTATCATCGCCAAACCGATAAAGAAAATCCAATCGGCCCGTGCTCATCCCCTGACAACACACCTATATAGACACAACCTACCGATGGATCTGCTTATCTATCTCACTGTATATCATAATATGTATAGAGTAGTTATATAGTCAGCAGCCGGGAGGCACCCCGATAAAATATTCCAAGAGCTGTAAATTCTACTATTTTCACTCGCTCATTATAATTTATATTCTCACAATGAGTTTGAGCCTCGACTTTTATTTAGACCAGGCCGACATCGAGCTGATGTCTATTTAACTTTAACTGAATTACTCATTGATTTTAATTTATCCTCGCTTTATCTTACTTATAGGTATCCAACCATCCATCCATCTATCCATCTATCTATCTATTTATATTCTATCCAGTTCGAATAATTCACCCAATCTCCATCGTCTAACGAGCAAATAAAAATGAACTCTTCTTTAGGTGTACGATTATTAAATAGAGGTCTCAGTTAGTTAGTAGTTCGTATAATACACTGTACACAGGCTATGAGTTGGTTATAGTCTTCTCTCTCTCTCTCTCTCTCACTCTTCCATGATGATTATTAGCTCCGAAACTTTAATGAGGCTGGAACTCATTTAGGCATCCATAGCTATAAAAATGGTGAGAGCTATATAGCAGAGCGAGTTGTTTATGTTAATTTTCTTCCACCTCTGAAATTCGGCGCTCGCATATACCTACCCTCTCATTCACAGCGATATTGATAATGAGAAACAGGCTTAGCGATTCAAACACGATTGTTCGATTCAAATCCTATAATGTGTGGGTAGCTATTAAAATTTTAAAGAATAGAACATTCATAATTGGGTTGATTTTCAACTTGTCTCAAATATACTCGCAGTTCGTCGTCAGTCAGAGAGTGACTATATTTATTGCTCATTTTATAGATTGTACATTTAAACAAAAATAAACATAGACATGATAGATTGTGGGTTAATCACAGAGAATAATATTATAACCCGCAGTGTATAGCTTGACATGATTATATTCCCAATAGAAAAAGCAAATATTTGCTGAGATAAGTCAAATTCAAAGAAACTTAATATATGAATTGCTTTGATTCAAAGAGAAAGACTGTATAATTATATAATAAATTACATCGATTTTGGGGGGACCCGACCCACCCATCGATTTATTTTTATTGCCAGTTGCAAATTAGCTTAATTTGAATTTCTTATAATCTTATATTAATTTGGTCCCAAGAAAACAAATTTGACTCTATATCGTTAATCTATGACCTTAACTTACCCTACGTATTCAATGACTAATTATCAGATATTTTAAATCTTACCATAGCAACTGTCTATGAACTATCTATGCTCTGTCTCAACCATTATTCGTGTTTGTTATCCAGTTGCAATAAACGTTATTATACCATTATCCATTTCTTCTTTCAAGACTTACGTTACACAGTATACACATTCGTATAATCAACTCAAAATACATACATATTCCGTTATCCGATTTTAGTATTCTACAGACAGTGCAAGGTAATGTTAATTTGGCATACCTATTGAGCCAAAACTATCCTCGTGCCAAAGAAGGCAAAATGCTCTCAACCAATGAGAATAGAGAACACAAATGAATGGTGAACATTTGGCGGTATTTAATTTTGCATAGAATTAGAAGGTCAATAGTGCCGCGAATTAGAATCGTTATCATTTGACCATAGATTGTTTTAGTTGGCTCAAAACAGCGACTTTATTATTCCAATTTCTATGGCGGTTACCAATTCAGCTATATGAATTAGCTGAATATGATGTGCCGTATTCGTTCACTATAATAACGGCCCAAATATCATTGACTATACTCAGAAGTTTATAGAAGATGGGAATTTCATTGTAATAAATAAAAATAGGCTATTCCAAACAGGGCATTGGTATATAGTGTCAAAACAAGATAGGACATTATTCCATTCCAGCGCATATTCATCTAAAGATACTTGTACGTTTTTACAAAATATGATCGAAGCAATAGAACTTAGAAAATTGCCCTTATCAACTTATCAACAAGCATTCTCCCCCAAAAATAAACTCTAAACTTGATTGGATGAACTTTCACAACTTACATTCTAATCATCTATTCACTATTACGTAATCACTTTAACTTATTTCAATTTTAACTCCCCTAATCAATTTATTCTGAGTATTTGTATGCACACATCTCACACTGACAACATTCTCTGTAATGATTAGACAGTCGAAAATTTACAATAAATTTTTATTCCCAGCAACAAGAGCTAATTTTCTATTTTACAATAGAACTTTGTTTAAATGTCTCTGACCTATAATTGGACAAATGAATTACTTGACATTCATATTTTGATTTGAAAACTTCAAATTCGATTTTTTAGTCTGAGTCAGCTCAGCTTATATTCAATACAAAACAAAGGTATTTCATTGTTATCCGGACTAATATTTTTTTTTATTGATAATACAATTGTGGTATAATCTATATTACTAGTTGTGCATTAAACTATTAAACATAATCACTCAATAACAATCTCTTTATTTCCTTTATGATTCGAAATCATATCATCGCATTCAAATAATATCTTACTGCCAAGATATACAGAAAGATTCCATAATCTATATCTATAGGGGAAATTCTACTTTAATATAATAATGATATTACTGTATGTTGTTTCATAATATTACCTATAAGAAATAACTGACAAGTACGTCGTATATAGCTCCGAAAATAAATTCGACATTATTATTATAAATGAAATAAACAGAGAGAAACTATATCAGCTATACATTATATTATATTATATAGTTTGCCTTATTCGACAATCGTTTGGAAAGTTTATCGCAAATGGATATCATCTGTATTCGCGTATATATGCTTGAGTGAAACAAATGCGGAAACTCCACCTCATTTCCGCTATCATAAAGCAGATTCCAATTACTATGAATAAACATTCACAACGATTCATTTAATATGCCATTACTGTAATCATCATCATCATCATCATATCATTATTCGTCTACTGTATGAGCTCGCTATATATCAAAACATATCAATACAAAATATACAACTTAGTTATACTATACACACATATATAAAAAACTCTATAAGATAGTGTCAATAAAACTTTACTAGCCGCAGATATAAGTAAACAGAAACTGCTCCTCCCAGAATTGCAAGCCTCATTTGGCAATAGATAAATCGCTTTATTACTCGGAGCACACACATCACTCACTCACTCAGATATTCATATAATATCTTTATTCCAGCATTGCATTGCAAC
The DNA here is from genome assembly GCA_036784945.1 of Monocelis spectator. Taxonomy (NCBI): domain Eukaryota; kingdom Metazoa; phylum Platyhelminthes; order Proseriata; family Monocelididae; genus Monocelis; species Monocelis spectator. The sequence continues at coordinate 8,404 of JAYMFX010285211.1, forward strand.
GGTTCCGATAACAGAACCAGCAATACACATACGAGGAGATAATAATACCATTATAACATATTCATTCATTCATTCATTAGGAATTAAAGATTGGGCCATAAAATAAATCGGAATCTATATATCATTGTCTATACACAGAATATATGAGTAATCATTAATATTATTGCTACACACGCGAATAAGAAACATATAGGATCTGTATCACGCTAACTCCCATATTAGAAATGTAATAATCAGTTAGGAATTATGTAGTATACCTCTTAATATGCAAAGTATTTTCGTTTTAAAATGAAAAGAAATTTAATGACAAAATTGTTTCAATCAAAATTTTGGCTGCTAGGTATAGTTTATAATGAATTGTGTAAACAATTAAAGAAATTATAGAATTAAAAATTCATATTTCCCACGTGAAAATGTGGGATCATTTTTTTTAAATAAAACATTCTGTACAGAAAATGGAGTTATGAATGAATGCAGTTAGACAAACCCTCAATTAAAATAAATTGTCTCCTATAACTATTAATGGAAAATTATATTATTAAACGGCCTGAAACCGATTACAATTTAAAAGAATATAGTATACGCCTTCCTAAGTACCTCTATATAGTAAAAGAACGATTAAAATAAATCAATTTTAAAAACGACATTTAACCACAAAAATATAGTGATTTCAAAACTAAGAAAAATTTGTTTTAGTCTTAAAAACGAAGATACTCGGAAAGTTATTTGAAACTTTTTATGCTTTATACTGGAAAAAATGGTAGATATTTTTCAATATTTTAAAAACTATTTATCTATATCAGTAATCAGATAAAGAGATTATTTAATCATCTTTCAAATATCTTGGGCTAACCGAATTTGATTAATGAGCATAAATCCAACAAAATATACAAGCCGATACTAATAATGTGTCTGTATTTATGCTGTATATATTAAGAGTATAAGAAGAGTTTTTCAATTCTTATATTCCATATTGATAATTCATAGTATGCCTACTTCATATGAAATCGAATCAAAATCAGTAAAACAATTATTTCTATTTCGAATAACAATGTTCCTTCTAACAAATGAACGAGGCTTCTATTTTTCTGTTTTGAATAGGTCATAATAGAACAATAGATTGTTGTATTTCAAATGAGCGTAAAGAATATAAGCTATAATAGTGGTGACGTCACTACTGGATCCAAGCATTCGTTGCTATAGTTACAATCTATTTATATCTCAGCAGTGACAGAAAGAGAGTGGCTCATTGGTTTAGAGATATTGGGAATTCCTCATAGAGAATGTCTCATATCCTGAGAGCCAATCAAATGATCTATACTAACATCTCTTTATTTCAGCGTATTGTGTTATTCTGACACGCCAGCCAATCAGAATTAACAAATTAGGTGAACACCCAATTTAGCGATATTGTACAAAAGCATATACAAACAAACATTTTTATTTTCGCTGCTATTTAGTCGAGATACTATAAGAAAACCATAGATATAAAAAGAATAATACCATATAGGTAAATAATTAAATTTTATTAGACCTCGTCTGAATTGACCGTTAAAAGTAACCCTCGAATTTTATGCGATTTTTTTGCTAATACGCCCTTAGATACTTAATATCATTGCAGAGATAGGGCCGTATTAGATTTCCATAGAATTGGAGGGTCACTTTAACGGTGGATTGGATTGGACAATCTTGGTTTAGTCAATAATATTGTTAATATAGATAACTTATATTAGAACACACTTGTGGTTAATAATAAAATAAATAATTAATGAATCAGACTACTGACTAAATATTAAGTAATATACATTGATTTACGAAAATTAAAATAAAGGTAACTATAATATATATCAAAAATGGTGATAAGCATAAAATCTGACGATTAACAAGATGCAGAATAGTACAGTTGCTAAAAATATTTTAATCAGAAGAAAAAGGGATTTTGATCAAACTTCACATTCTTACAATGCACGAGGCTTCTAAGCAGATCAGAATTTGTCTAAGATTACAACTATCAAATAAAGATAACGCAGTGAAAACAATTTGAAATTAGAAGGATAAATCCTCTTACGATATTGGGTCAAATATTAATAAAATGTCTCTTTATTTTACCGATATAAGATTAGAAATCCCTATTTTCCTTTGACTCAAAGATTTAATAAAATTAAGTAAATTTATTCCAAATTTGACAGGAGACATTTTTGAAATTATTTTCTTCTACGTACCATATTCATATTAAAGAGAAAAGTAACCAATCTCTTTCATCTAAGTACAATAAATCTATTTTATAATAATACCACAAAAATAATTATTCAATTAGACTACTGATGTATAGTTAGGAAGTAGTAATATGAGATTTACGAATTACAACCGATATCACCACAAAAATATTATGAATTCAATCTAAAAAGCATTCTACACGTTAAAAGCTTAATATTTAATAAGCAAAACGAATTTCCAATAGGTTATATGTTTATACACTAAAGTAGAAACAAAATATTATCAATCTCAAAATATGGATAATTTTTATTTTAATAAATAATTCATAAACTAAAAATATATTTTTAAAAACAACAAAATCCACTATTTAATAGGAGAGCTATTTCTGCATGTATGAAAGATTGATCGAGTGTCAAGAATTAATGAAATAATCATAATATAGTCAGAGCTGATTAGTCTACTTATTGTCGGGTTTCCAATAATTCTTTAAGTAGTCAGCATTCTGATCCCAATGGAACATAGTTCCCGGAGTGGGCATTTTTCTGGAGGGACTTCTAAAATCAACAGAACAACCAGTTTAAATAGAGAAAACAATGAATCTACACCTAATATAACCATATCATGATGATAATTACTTTTTGGAATCTCCATCGGCAATCTGTTTTGGTTTACCCATTTCAGCAATAACTACAGGCGGTGTAGATTCTCCACGACCATCCCGTGTAAGATAATAATTGTCACTCAGTTTATGAGAAGGTCCATCGGGAATTTTTGGAGGTGGCTGAGTTCGTTTAGAATATAATTCTTCATAGCGTAATGTATAGTTGAATTCTCTCTAAAATAATAGAATCTTCATAGTAAAAAAAATTATTTTAAATAATTACCATAATTATTATTTATAATGTTGTCCTACACTAGGAAAAGAATAGACAGGAGAATTTTCTTCAAACAATAATGAATATTTACTCACATATGAAAAAAGAACTTTTGAAATAAATTTGGATGAAAAGATGGGGGGATTGGTTTAAACACCAGCATACCAGTATTAAAGCATATTTAAGGCAGTTGAAAGTTTGTGTGTATTTATTTTCTCTACCTAAAACATAGTCAGACTAATAAGCTTCAGCTATACTCAAAAGGTTTGTTATAGTGAGATTCCACTGTAAATATGACAATAAAAATGTAATAGAAATTTATACAAATAATCACTAAAAATATTTTGATGGTTCTAAACAACTAACCCATTCTTTACCACATTTCATTTTCTATCAATTTATCGGGATATATCCGGAGTGCAATTTTCCTTAAGTAAAGTTATCATGGCTCACATTGGTGTGTAACAAACTTTATAATTAGAAATCTTAAGACAATCATGAGCACTACTTATATTAGAATCATAAAATGTAACCCCAATTAATATCAGGTAGCATTTACCTTAATATAATGCCCTAATAATATTTTTTGCCTGGAGTGTAAACTCAGAAAAATGAAGCTTGGATTCTCTATCATAGTTATGGACCTTGCAAATGTAAAGCAATAATTGGTATCTTCAATCTATGTACAGCTATTTCTTGAACCTGACTCAAATTTATTGGCAACTGTGTAGCATTTTTAACTGTGCATGGGAGAATCAGAGAGGCAGCAATGTAAAATGATAAAAATTGAGAAAAAATGTATAATGTTAATATATCCCTGTTAATTAAATCATTCAAAGCAAGTAGTGAATAGTATATAAGAGATGTAATATACAATGGAATAACCTCCATTTACAAAGTGTAATATATGAAACAACTTAATAGGGAATTCACTTAATAATATATATTACAATTACACAATTAGATTTTATTAATCTTCTTAATCACAGATTCACCACACTCCTCCTTACCTTTTATTTGTCATCAAGCAATTGCATGTTTATTTTATTGAATTAAGAACAAAAATGATTGTTTAAACTAACAAACATATAATTATATTAATAATTTATGGTGACTGCAGGCTGTAGCTAGCAAACTGCAAGATCATCAAATTTCAATGTTTTTAAATACCAGTGTATAATTCACTTTCAAGTTATGAAAGTTGTGCAATGTATTGAACTCACTTGACATCAAGTTTGACAGTAACGTTTTTTTACAAGAGAAATATATTTGAATTTAAAACTTCTTTAAAATTTTGATTGACATCTGATTGTTTACACTGGTGACTGGTATATATAGAAGAGTACAACCTAATATGGTTAGTTAGTTAATTATCAAATCAATTATAAATAAATAAAACCCACTCTTAGAAAAAGATTCCGGACTTTTTTCATAAATGGTGTCAATCTATCTATGTCTTTAAAACTACGACCTGGTGCCATTTTCACAAATTCAAATAAGTTTCAAAGATAATTTTGACATAATGAAACAAATAATAAATTTATTAATAGGACTGTTAAGTGATCATCTAATTCTATGGAAAATGACTTCTCTTGGATACGAAGAGCATACAAAGATTATGTAGTATCCATGGGAAGTCTAAATTACCATAGAATTGGAGGGTAGCTTAACATTTAAAAAAGTTATTCATAGAAAGTAATACGATCTTATTAATCCATGATAAATTGTTGTTTCCTTAAAATGAGGTCCGACATTTCCAAACTAACTTAAAGAATGTAATTATTTTGTAATTAGTGCCTAGGATTAAAAAGAAAGTTGTTTACAATAATCCTATATGACGTAAGTGGGTATGCATAAGAGACTGCGATTGGTCAAGGAACATAGTTACGAACATCTTATAAGCTTTATGGTAACATTATTACATACAATATTTTCTAAATGATGAATGTCACATGTTAATAGTAAGCTATCGGTATTCGATATACTTCCAACCAAATTTTCAAAATAAGTAAGCCTTGTTTCTACTGACATTTTTTAATAAAAAATACAATCAATATACAGATACAAAATACGTTACAGATCAAACTAATAAATATCAATCTTTAGGCTGTTTTTAAAGCTGCAAAATGGTCATCGTCAGCTAAGGTGTAAACATGACCTTCACTAATAAGTAGTTCCAGAGCTTCTCTAAAATAGATAAAAAATGAGTAAGAATCACATTATTTTTAAACTCTTAATAACGAATTGTTTTATGATTAAAATATTTAGTTGCTTCATATTATCATCAAATGAGGACAATTAGATATTCAGAGTAAAATGAACTAAATGAATTAATAAAGGCAAGATACAAATTCTTAGCCAGTAAAAGACAAATAAAAAAGGGGTAAGGACAACACTGAGATTATCGTTTTAATTTCCCATGACCTCTGGTCTCGTGACTATTGGGATGTACTGTACCATTATAGGAGCGCCGATTACTACAATAATATACCTTATCTTATTCTTCGGGACGCCTCTTAATTGTGAGCAAATTTCGTCAATAGAAATACCAGTTTGTTGGTCCATGAATTCTCTGATGCTATTGTGAACCTGTGCCTGTAGATCATCCAGACCAAGGATGCGGCCAGCTGTATTACGACTAATGGAGTTAACCGGTTCGGCCATTGTATTGGATGCTTGATTAGCCAGATGCATACGATAAGCAATCACTTCGAGAAGATGAGCAGTAATCTCATTTGGATCAGTGATTTTTACCACCTTAAATATGCAATTGAGTATATAATTAGTGGAAACAATTATTCTATTCTTTGCCTTGCAACAATAGAAATCATTAAATTGCTCCAGAAATTTTACTTTTATGGTATTCATGATCCGAGGAACAACAAAACCATATCAATATGTTTAATCATAATAGTTGTGCAAAGAATGAATACATGTGGATATTTTACGAACTCCACTCTTACTTTAAATGCTGCGATATTTCTGGCACCCTGAAGATTTCTGACGTTACCAAACACTTTCACACGAGTGTGTTCTCTAAATGGACGAATTCTTTCAGAATCAGGAATACTTTCCTAAAAGATAATTTTAAAGCTACATAAATGTTTTCAATTCGTTTTAATCAGAGATATGTAGACTATGAGATGGAAAATAAGCTGCATTCGTAAAACATTAAAATGTCCATTTTAAAGATAACCAGAAGTGGTCCGGATAACAAAATGGAATTGCTATTTGTATAATGGTAAAATTAATCATCACTTATATAAATAAAATAGTGTGATTTCAGTATTCAAACTTGAGAAAAAAATCTTACATCATCATCGACAAATTGTTTGACTGATATTTTAGGCCCTGAGTAATCATCAATTTCGTAATCAATGCGCGTTTCCGATTCTCTTGATGATCTCACAATACCAACCAGACAAACCTGAAATATGAGGCACGCGAAAACGTCAGCTACCAGAAAATCAATTATAAATTGAATACTAAAACTTGATTTTATAGTAGGAAACAGTATTTTTTGAACTTAATTAAGGAATCTTATTCTAGGGCATCATTCAAAACACATTCATTTACAGAACAGAAATTAATTTAAATACAGTTTTGAAGAACTATTACTTGAGATAATTCAACACCTTCTTGAGTTACATAGCGATCATCTTGTTGAATTGATAAAAATATTTCTGCACAGGTACAAGGAACAATATTATTTAGACGATTCAATTTCTAAAATCACAAAATAATGAGTATAAATTCTAAATTTTCAACATTTTAAAAATAAGCAATGGAAAGAATAAGATGTTTATTTGATGAATATATCTAAATATGTATAAACTTTAAGCACAGCCTGTAATTAATCAGGGACCATATGATATTACTAATTAACTGAGATTAATGCCTATGCATTTGAAATTTGTATTAATATACAAAACTGTAAGGGCAATATTTACTTTAGCACCAGAAGAATCAGATGTTGAATTCATGAAACCACCACCATCATTTGTAGTAGAACTACCATAATCTAAAATGAAATTGGAAACATTTTGTAACAAAATATTAGATGAATTGACTTTACATAAATACAATATTTTCAGGGGAACCACAGTTTTCACTACAGAATTGATAAAATATGAAAAACTGTACTTAGATAATTCATTAAGTACTTTATTTAGCTATTTAGCACAACAGTCAGGATATGAGCTCTGGCAAATGTTATTGTTTTGCTTCCAAGATGATTTATGACCAATGAGGACTAACTATATAGGGAGCATAAAATTCTAGATATTGACATCATCATCATTTTGAATCATTGGTGAATAGAAGTTATGTATGAGTCACTGGTAAATTTTAAATAACTTAGTTGCAGTTTCCAATATTTGATACGAGTTACGAGTCACATAAATACATTTAGAAAATAACTAGAATGCCAGTTATCTTCTAACTCATACTAATTAACTAATGCCAAGATAAATAATTATTTTAGTAAAATCCTAAAATTCAAACATATTGACAAATTCTTCACTGTTACACTACAAATTAAAAACATCAACCCATATTGACAAATGGGTCTGTCAAGTGATTGACGGAAATACTCAAATCTGATTGGTTGATTGCATAAATTGATGTCAACTTTTAAGTAGATGAAATTGGACATTCTTATTGGTTAATATCATAACTTGACGCCTAACCATATTGACAAGTGGGTCAGTCAAGTTACAGCAAATAAATTGCTGTAACTTGACATTTTTATTTGCAGTGTACATATGTGTTGCAAATCTCTATATAGATAAATCAGAATATCAATTATAAGCAAAAATCTGATACATGTTTTTTGTGTATTCATATAATGAATAAGTGACTCTAAGAGAAGTTTTCTGTAATTCTGATCTTAAGATTAAATTCCTCTAATTTTATTAACAAAATTCATTCATATGTGCCCCAAGTAAATCATGTTATTGGTTATAAGTAAAAATAATATGTTGTGTCATGTATGTTATTAAAATAAAATTATCCATTAAAAGCAAATCTGGTTCCATTTAACTTTATACCAAAATAAATTTCATTCCATTTTAAAGGCTTTTAAAATAATCTTCATATGCTTGAAAATCAGATAAAAGCAGATCTGATTAATATTTGGATAATAAAAAATATGCAAATTAGGATAATACAATTATACCATATACAAATAATGTAAATTAAAAAAACAACTATGTATCTATAAATTATTTAACTATAACTTTTTCATTTTTAGACCGTTTTATTAATTGGGGATGATTTTATTTAGATTAAACTATTTGGAAAGCTTACTCTATAAGCATGAAACATGCCACTAGAGATATTAAATATAGAAATTATTCAGTTTATTGTGCATTAATTCATGCTTATAGTTTTAAATTTCCAAATTATTTCCATTATAATGGTAAAAAATGAATAAATACCACTGTCCGTCCACATTATTGAAGAAGAATTGAAATTTTTGAAATTTTGAATATTTAAATCTAAACAAATTAATTTTATTTAAACTATTTATTTAAGTTTCCAATAAAATGATAATCTTAAAAATAAATTCCAATTATTAATCAATTAGACGTGAGAACATAGATTAAATACAAATATTGGATCTGTAAAATGAATATGTGAGATCAAAAAGTTGTAAAAATGTAAGTATTATTGTAAAAGGGACGAGTGAAACGTTTTATAATTTTTAATTTATGTGAAATTAGTTCATGATTTTGTGCGTGTGCGTTCTGGCTTTAAATGTACTAAACAAAAGTATATAATCAAAGCTTATCCGTATGAAATAGGATGGTATATAATGTAGATATCTACGCGCCCTAAAGTTACTTTTGCGACTATTTTAACACGCCCGTGCTATTGAATATGGAATTGGAAAGAAAAGCAAAGTTAGTGGCTTGTTGGTTCATTCTTGCAGATAGTTCATGCATGTATAGGAAATGGTGGTTATCATAGTTTGAGAAAATAGCAGGAGAGTCCAACTCTAGCTGAAAGAAACTAACATCTAACATCGAACGTGAAGC
>JAYMFX010285322.1:0-17519 GCA_036784945.1 Monocelis spectator
TAGTGATCAGGAGTTCTGATCACACAGCAGACAGTTACCATAATATACTGCACCTGTTGAGATCATCATTTTTCGAGCACGGAGTTAGTAGTATGAAACCAAAAATAGACTTTCTATATTTTCTAGACAAAAATAAGATTTTCTTTCGAGATGAGAGTATCGATATATTAGTATATACAGTCAGATGTAGGCCTCGAATGTATACACTCAAAATTCAGAGTGAAACCTCTGTGTGAAACTTTATTATTACTCTATGATTGGGATGATGCCTGTTGATCAATAGATATATTTCTATCTTTCTCACCTGGCCATGTTATCGATCTGATCTTTCACATCGATTTCTTTTTCCTCTAAGCACTGTTCGTGTTTTGATTTCAAGTCGATAATCTTCTGTCTCTGTGTGTCGCTCATAAACTGACTGTTATTTCGGAAATGTGGCGCGCTGAAATTTCATTGTTGAATCTCTCAATGTCATGCCTCAATGAAATGCAAAATCGATGTAAAATATATATCACCACTATTATACCTTTTAATTCGAGAAGATCTTTTCATCATAACGGCTTCATGAAAGGACTTCGATTCCTCATACATACTCCCTTGATTATCCAACTCGTTCATCACTAACCGCTAAATAAATATTCACATTATCATTATTTCTGACTTGGAGACAGTCTAATTATAAATCAATGCAATTAACATACGGCCAATTCTGTGAGGTTTTTCCTGGTTAATAGACGAGTATCCAAATCCAGGGGTAAATTCAAACTAAATACAAATTAGAAGAGTGAGGATTAACCACAAAATGAGGTTTTAAAATATAGTCTGCATTTAGTTTAAGATGGTAATCTACATACAAGCTCTTATCTGAGAGGTAACAGGAGCCTCCAAACATAGGGGAGGAGAAAAGAGAAAGAAAAGGAGATAGCGATAGTAAAGAGAGAATAGGGGAGGAATAAGATAGGAGATAGTAAAGAGAGAATAGGGGAGGAATAAGATAGGAGATAGTAAAGAGAGAATAAGGAAGGAATAAGATAGGAGAGAATAAAGAGAGAATAAGTAAGGAATAAGAAGGAAGAAAGCGAATACAAGGGATAGAGAAGGGAAAATTGAGTTTATTAAAGGTTAAATATGAGAGTTAGACTATCTGAGGATGATGATGACAGAAAAGCCTTGAATAATCACAACAAAAATGTTAAAAAAGACAATCGATATTTGTATGTTGGTGATCGCGTGACAATAGATATCACATGACGTGTAGCAATGGTTGCATAGATATCAATACAATTCGTATATCGTTTTTGAGTAGATGAGATATTTTCAGAGTATGTCCAATCTTACGTTGAGCGTGGGGTCTTTTTTCTAGATGCAGAAATGCAATCTCTAACCAAAGCATTGAGGTATTTTGATCTCTCTGGATTGCGATCTATGGCTGAAGTCAGAGGAATTGTTCTACCAGCTAAAACAATAAAAAGTAAAAAAATCAAACTCAAGCCAAAAACTGTTGACTGTTGACTTATTTTATCAATAATAAAAATATGGAGCTTTTGTTACTTACACTGATATTGACTGATGCTCCTTGAGTCCTCCTCTTCTTCATTCTCACTAGTGATGGTTTGACAAGTAAGCGTGGCAGCAGCAGTTGCTGGTCTGACTCGACTCTTCTGTGACTTGCTGGTACGTGAGCTCCTTTTCAGAGTGGTAGTGGTGCTGTAAGTTGTCCCCGTTAAAGAGGCCGGATAGCTGGAAACACTTTGTGTGGTTTCAAAACTGTTGCTCTCTTCATCACCTGAAATTCGTCATCAAAATTCAATTCAATGCCCTGCTCTAGAAATTAGCAATCTCTCCTAGAGAGAGAGTGGTTTTCTAAGTATAGCGAAGTTAGCAAAAAAAAACAATTTCGGGTTAGAGCTCATTTTTCAGTCTAGTTTAAGACTTGTTCGTTGGTTATGTAGCATTTTCAGGTCACCACGAGTGTACCAGATCTTGAAACGTATTGACACTGTTGATTCTTTACAAGGGGTGGCAGCGAAAAAGGACAAAGATTCAAATACGTATTGACACTGTTGATTCTTTGCAGCGAAAAAGAAGTGATAGTTAGATTGGCAATCGCAAGGACAGCATGCACTGACTATATGCAAATCTCATGACCTCTAAAAGCCGACATGAAGATGCGTCTCACGAACTCACTCGTATTCAGTAAATTATACGGCTCAGAAAGCCGGACGCTGAGTCAAGATGAAACCATCCGTGCGAATAATGCTTTCAAACTCTGGTGTTGACGTCGTAATGCTGAAGATCGGCTAGATCGAAAGATCAGTCTTATAGAATGGTCAATGCGGTTGTTTGAAGACGTCGTTCGTAAGACCGTAGGCTTTTTATCAATACTATTGCTGAGTTCGATAACATTTCGGTAGTTGTCTTCAATTTTAGTCTGTGAGAGGGCACTTAGATTCCTTCCTATACAATACGATTTTTATTTTAAAATGTTCAAACATAATGTAGTATAGAGATTTCTATGGATCACAGTTAGTTTATTTGGGGAATGCCAAATGTCCTCACCCGAAGTCTCCGCATCTGTGGTGAAATAATCTGACTCCATATCACTACGAGTGCTTGCTTGCATGTCCCAGCTTCCAGCTCGAGAGTGTCTCTCAATAGATTTCTCCCGGTGCTGATAAACGAATAATTACATACATAAGTTCACTATCACTATATATAAGTTTCACATCTAATCACTTTCTCTATATGACGGATGGCTTACCTTCTGTTTGGGTCGGACAAATTTAGCCCATCGATCTTTGGCCTTTTTGATTTTGTCTTGCTCCAATTTTGTCAGTTGAACTTTTCCAAAATTTCTTAATAAAAATAAGTTCACAAAGAAATGATAGAAGTAATCTATAGACGAAATAATAATAATGATTGGTTGGATATTTCAAATTGCTTATATATTAAAGACTGGTGGTAAATTTACTCAGACAAGACGTGTAGTTTTCATGACTTTCCTTATTAAACATTCAATAAGGGGTGAAAATATTACTACTAGTAGAAACTAGTAGTATGTAGTATTTAAAAGAGTTAAAGATTTTAGAGTGAAATTTAAGTGTTATTCTACAGTTAATATATTGTTATTGTCATTGAATCAATCCGTATTTTCTCAAATCCTGCTAATCCTTTTCTCAAATCCTGCTAATTTGCAGGATTTCCTAAGGAATCCTAAAGATTCCTAGTATTATAGTAATGCAGCCATATAAATATACAATATTTATGGACAGTTTACTTTCTGATATCCCAACATTTTGTTATGGGAGCCATCGTACGTTCAGATTCTTGCATCATAGCTTGCAAAAACCAATAGACACAACAGAGTTGACGAAATATCGACCATCTAAAATTAAGAAATAGGATTGTTAACAAAAGAGTCTAGTCATTTCATATGAAATAGGATAACAGTCCAATTATAGGCGCCGTACAGTGTTTTCATATTATCTTCCGAATGTGTCGGTAATGGTGTGCATATACTGCAGTGATATGGAGTGTATGGCCGGGGAACAAATTTCTGCCGTTTTCTCTCCCGCTTTTCTTCATCAACATTTCTTAAATGAATACAACAATGGCAGAAACGTCATACAAATATAAAAGATATTCCCCTTAAATAGAACAGAAAATGAAATTCCAATGAAATTCCAATCATTTATTTTTATAGATTTGGAAATTCCAATCATTTATTTTTAAAAATTTGGAAATTCCAATCATTTATTTTTAAAAATTTGGAAATTCCAATCATTTATTTTTATAAATTTGGAAATTCCAATCAATTAGAGACAATATTTTTTATTTTAAGATCAACATTGAATTATGGGACATGATAAAGTTTTCTCTACTTACCCAATATTCTCTTCTTCATCACTGGAGTTTGAACCGACTTTTGGTGGCTGAGGTTCAGTGCGTGCTCGAAAATGGGCCATCTCTTTTTCGTGTCTCTCAAGAAAAGCCTTAACATAAAGTAAACATTCATACATATATTTTGGAGTCTGTCTACAATCAATGTGCCAGTTATTACGACAGGTTAAGCCTAATTTGATTGTCTCAGAATTTAGGAATATTTTAATTAGAAATTCTATCCTGTAAACCTCTATAAGGATGGGTTTCAGTCAATTTTAGATGTTCCCTATTTACTATTAAGGTCATTCATATATTCAACTATGTCAGTGCAAAATAGGATGAATTTGTATAAAATATGCATTATATGTTTTGATTTACGATTAGTGTTATAAATTTAAACTAAATAAAATTTCACCCTTTGTTGCTTTTCTTTTTCAATAATTCCAAAAAAGCTGTGACCAATACGAATATATTTTCCAACCTCTCTAAAATAGACATAGTAGGTTTATAGAGAAATCCATTAAACATATTATTATTTTAATAATAATATCATAAAAGCTGATGGTTAACAGCTGAGTTTTGATTTTGTTCAAATTGAGTTTGAGAGACTGGCAGACTTGATCAAAGTTTAAAATGCACTCAAGATATTTTATCAATATTTGAGTTAGCAGAGTTTTTTCGAAAGCGAGATTTTTTTGTAAAAAGAGGCTGGGCGAGAGGCCTTGGGGAACGCCTGGTGTGATTTTAACCATAGAACTCTTATAGCTGCTAACTTGAACATATTGAATGGAGTCTGTCAGATAGGTAACTTTGAATGAGACCGCGGGGAAAATTTGTGTTGAGGAGAGATTTGATCAGAGAATCGTGAGGCACTTTACAAGGGATAAGCTATGTAGATCAGCTATTAGCTGTTCTTATCCCTTTGGGTAATTATCTTATCCACCGTATAGCTACTTTGTATACATTTATTAGCCCTAAATAAAATTTTATTTACTATTATTACTTAATGTGAAACTATAAATCAACATTTGAAAATATGTTAATTAGTTTAAAGAAGGAGAAACTTACTCTGATTGTTTTAGTACTTCCTTCAAATGATTTGAGCTACTCTTTGGACGCTTATAGGGCTGACTTTCTTTTAAAATCTGAAAGTGATATAAGCATATGAATAAATAATATGCAGTCAAACTGGGGCAAAGATTCGTGAGCTGGGTCAAGCTTAAACATCCATATCTCTCTCATATCTCTGATAGTCAATTAGTCAACTTTGATTCAACTAGTCAAATACTATAATAAACATTCATGTGCTAAATGAACGCCCAAAACGAAAACAATAGATATACTTTTAGGTTAAGCCAACCTTATGAAATGAAGAATTCTAAGGTAAATCCCAAATTTGTTTTAAAACCATGGATATTTATTTTCTATGTCCCAAAATCGATATAATCGCAGTGTAACTCTAAACAATTATTTGATTTAATTGAACATAATACTAATCAACTAAGATCTAAAACGAGAATACACAGTAGTATAAAGTTATAATTATCATACTAAATTAAAGTTTAATGAACCTCCCAAAACATTGTTTTAATCATGAGAATAATATTTAATTTTTAACACAGTGACTGTTCATATTATAATATTCAATTAGTGTGGTACTAAACTAAGAACAGTAGGTATACCTATTGCTAATTAATGCACCGAACAAACAAACAATATAATATGATTGAACAACAACACAATATGAGACTCTGAAACAAGAGACGAAGAAAAGCAGCGATGAAAGAAATGCAAACAGATCACACTGATCTGAATGAATGAATGAATCTGTAGCTATGTAATACCCTACCATAGAGAGAGCAGTAACATGAACAGCTGCTATCTCTCTACCAGACTGTAATTACTCTTTCATTGATAATAATATGCAGAGCGAAGGTATTAAATTTTGGCGGAGTGAACTACAGCAGACTTAATTGACAATGAATGCTATAGGTGATTGAAGTGCTTGATGATAAAGATTACCATAAACTTACCATAGTGGATGCAGTTTCCTTTTCTCTTGGTTTGTCAGCACCGGTGGCTTCGTCTGCCTCAAAAAGAGACTCCTAAAAGAGAAATTTTAATTTTCTCCTATCAAAGATTTGAGCGTAGTATTCTGATATAGTTATTAAGCTGGATAAAGAAAATTTTAATTTACATACATTGCTCTTAAATTGACAATAATGAATAATTATAATAATAATAATGTACTCATTTATTCACCATAGTTACAGGTTGTTAAGCAAACTTATATAGTAATAATAATAACATCAATATTGTTTAAAACAATAAATTAAAATTTATCAGCGTGATATTTGAAATTCATATCAACATTCTTAATAGGATCTCATCTATAAAAGAATAGAGTAGTTGTATTGTACATATATAGGATACTTTTTATCTCTCTATATATTAATAATTCTACTGAAGACATATCTGAAAAATAATATCCAAATCCTATAGCTATAAAGTACACAATTTGTGCATATCTCTCTATCTGTAAGAATTTCTCCAAATCCACATCTGATAGTGTATGGTTATAGGTAGGTGTATTGTGATGTTATATGTGAAGCATGTAATTCATCAATTGACATAGAGAATGTCAATTGTTGGTTCACTTGTTTATCTAATTAATGCAATTTGAATGATGATCCAAATGCAACCATATAATGAAACAATTGAATTCTAGCTATAGATGGTGAATAGATACACAAATTCATTCTAATAAGGAGAGATAATTACCAAATGGGAAATATTTCTAAAGCAGAGAGATAGATATGATGACTCTAACAATAGCAGATATGGTTTGATTAAGTTTGATTGGCAGCCTAATATTTCATATTAGTAACAGAGTATAGATTTAGAATAGAATAAGTAGCGGTTGCAATTTATATAATAGTTAGTGCTTCAAGCATGATATTATGTAATGTAGGTCAACCTGACGAATTGATTTTCTCTGAAACAAATGAAACAGAATTATATTTCATATAGAGGTAAACATTCCTCTCATTCAATATTGGAATAGCACATGCATCCAGAATTAATTAATATTTGATGATATTCAGGAAAACTGTAAAATTTCTAAAAATAATATAAAATGCCTTTCTGCTTCTACTATTAAATGAAGCCCTCTAGAATATCAAGACTTGTTCTGACAGCTTTAAGTCATTATTATTAATATTAATTTATTGTTTAGCCTACCATACCTATTGAAAATCTCCATTTTGTAGGAAAATTATTGTTTATATTGGCCATATGAAGGTTTTGCTTACTTTCGTTTTGATTGGTACTTCCTCATACGCCAGACCAGTTTCATTGATTTTCAGGGGATCACCTATCCCCTCATACGCTTTATAAATAGGAGCGTGAAAACCTCGACATCTTATTTGGTCAAAACGACGATCAAAATTCTTTTTACGGATCTAAAGTAAATAAATTGTTTGTAAAAAATATTATGTTTTCTATACCTACCGGAGAATAGAGTTTGAATTAAGTGTTAGCGGGATAATTTATTTTTGTGTGATTTAACCACAATTCTGTAATTAATAACACTCAAAGTGGGGATTCAAGGGAAGATAAACCATAAGCTGGATTTCTTTCTCCCTGGAGCTAAGCATTTAACATCTGTACCGCGATCACAGAGCTTAGCTTAACAAATAAATGGAAACTTTTTACTTCCAGTAAGGCTCGAACCCGCTACACCACCCACAAAAGACACAACAACACTCATACTGACACAACACACTCATCGAATGAGTAGCAGGCTGAATAGCTCCCTAATAACAAGTCATGTTAACCCACTCAAAGTTAAATTAATATTTTAAATAAGATCAAACATTCTTACATCATCTCTAGTAGGTTCACACGGATTATAAACTAATCCATCGCGAGCCTGGATTTTTACCCCAACAAAATCAGGTTTGGGGATGATTAATCTTTTAAGATAACTGCGGCTTTCCTGAAGATTAACACTTTCATCTTTAGATCCATCTTCAAATTTGACATTCATCTAAAATTACATACAAACAAAATTATCAGATCAATTGCGTGATAAAATATTTTATTACAAGGTATTCTATTAAAACACTGGCAGAATATTCAACCAGATATATCAGTTTTTAGAATATTATCTTGACTACCAACAATGAGGAAGCAGAAATTATCTTCGAAATACTGAACAATAAGCGCCACCAAATCAAGTTATAGATTGAACATTCAAATGAACACAACGAAATCGTCAGAAGGGGGATTTCATTTAGAAAGAACGACATCAGAAATGTCACCTTCAAATTCTACCAGAAAGCAGCAAAATCCAACCTCTTTATACATTACAGATCCGCAATGCCATTCAGAAACAAAGGAAACATCATCCTCAACAAACTCGATCGAAGAAAATCCAGATGCAGCAAGAAAGAAGATCAAGAAAACGAAGTTACATCTCTCTCAAACCTCCTCGAACTAAACCACTTCCTTACAACTACTACCAAAAAAATGAAAGCGAAGGAAGAACAGGCAGCACCAGGAAAACATTTCGACATACTTCGAGTTTCAGTTTATCTGTGACTCAATTGACATAAAACTTCACAATATATATTTACCAATGCGTTTTCATAGAAGATCTCATAATCTTCGGAAACATTTCAACAAGAAAACCAATACCTACAAGCAATGCAGCAAGTCAGAATGCAATCTAAAAAGCAAACTTTGTTTTACAAAGCCATCTGTATAGGCAGCACAATAAGGCACCTACACTGCATACAAACACAATTCTATCTGTCAAAGCACCTTCCAAACATCCATACTCGCACGGCGCCACTCTGATCCAAAGAACTACTTTCTATTATAGCTTTTAATTCGTATTTTTAACCTTAGAAACCATTTTCAATTTTTTTTACAAACCATGCTAAATCTAAAATTCATCATTTGTTTTAAAATTATTGATTACAAAATTCATTGTAAAATATTGCTGAAGTTTTTATTTAACAAGACAGCCCTTAAAACCTTTAAGCAGCTGATGATGGACCTTAAATCCCATGATAATTATAAGGTTTGAAGAAAGTTGTGTTGTCAAAAATAAGGCTGACTTTCCTTTGCATTGTTTTTAGTTATAATCAGAAACGAATTAATACTACAGAATTTTATATAAAGTACAAACTTGAAAATGAATTTTATTAGCAAGTTTTCTGTCTAGAAATATACATAATATATTAATATATAATTTGAAATGAGCCTTTCAAAAGTATTTCATATGAAAAATTATATTAGAGCCTCATATTATGAGACAGTTTTTAAAGATTATTGATCATATTATATTTGCTTATGTTGATTAATCGACAATTTATTGATGGTAATGCATTTATCATTGATGTGACAAGTTAAAATAAAGCTTGAAAAAATATGTTTTTCTGCTAATAATAATTATTTGCCTATCAATTCTTTTAAACTGAATTTAAAAAAGAAAAGAAAAATTAGTGTAAATATAAAAAATGACTGGCAATAACAAAATATTCATGGGAGATGTAGCAAATTAAATAAGTAATCTTGTGTCTATTGCTATTTAATATATTAATATAAACATTAAATATTTCAATGTTCAGGGCCGTACCGTGGTTTCATTTTGGGTAGGTGCGAATATACTATAAGTGGACTTTTTTAACATATTTTTTTATTGTAATTTAATTATTCTATATCCCCTCAGTATTGTATAATATATAGGATAAAGTCAGTGTATGATTCAGAATATTAAATCGATTGACTCTATGTCTATGCCTACTAAACCGTAAAATGCACCTAAAATTAAAAAATTGCATGTATAAGCGGATCTGGTTTTTTTTGCGCGGGTAAGTGCGATCGCACCCAACTCACCCCCCATGGTACGGCCCTGATGTTTTAGAAATTAAATATCAATACTATAGCATGTTTTTAAAATATGTTTTTTAATTATTTATTAACTTTATAATTATTTACTCATTCTTTTTGATTTTGGGAAAGAAGCTTAAGCATTTAAGCATTTAAGAGTTAATAGACCTTTTATATTTTTAATTGATTCATGAAAATGAAAAAAGTTCAACAAAATAATAAGGAATTTTCCATTAAATAATATTCTTTTTAAATATTATTACAAGACTTTTAAATTTTATTGTTTTTGGAGTATTAAAATTGAAAGGGTTCAAATAGCAAATAATTTCAAATTAATGATGTATTTTAAAGCAAAAGATTGGTGACTGTCTGACTCATCTGACAGTGTAATGAATTCTAAACTTATATGCTATAATAAGAAAATGTCATTTTTATTCAAAGAATATCATTATTAAAATAGAATGTAAACCATACATATATTACTGACCAAATATGACAAAACTATGAAGCAGTATTTATATTTTAAAATAATGCTTGAAGAAAAAATATATTTAAATTCGTTTCAAAAAATGTAAATAATGCATTGACGTTTTTAAACAAAAGCAATTAAATAAAACATTTTATTTTTGATCTACATTATTTTATATTTAAATAGTAAAAGGTAATTTTTACAATTTGAAATCATATTAAGACAAATTATTATTAAAAGTTTTAAGCAATTTTTTTATAACATATAAAATGTTCCTAATTTGATTATTTTTTGAATTAATATATAATACATGTAAATAATTATACGTTTTACTTTAATATTAAAGAATAAATAATTACTATTCAAACGCTTTGACCAAAATATTTTTTCAATTTCCAAATCATCGTTAGTAAATTTATGATTACAAATTTCATGATTATTCTATTAATCTTGAAGTTTGATAGTCTTATACTAATTATTGACTTTTTAAATGCATATTTATATCGATAGTACATTTTTCACCTGAAGTATAATGGATATTTTGATGCATTTTTTAAAGTAAATTAAAATATATATCAAACCATTTATAAAATATAAGTTATAAAAAAACTTGATAAAAATATTCAAATCAGATTAAGTGTGTTGCATGGTATTAAACTTATCATTCACATTAATTGATCTCATAATATGACATCCAGTCCTGACTCCTGGCTCCTGCCATAACTCCCTTATTTATGGGAGACCTCCTGGAAATTGGCAATTTTTCAGAAGTCTCCCAGTTACCACACAAAATCTGATTATAGCACCAATTTCAAGGAGATCTATTGGTTCCACTACTTTTTATATGGCAGGTCTGGATACCTTAAGTGTAATCTATCATAGATAAAAAGTTGGTTAGGTATAACTTACTTACTGCACAGTGCACATTAAATATATTAAACCTTAATCTTGTAGCTGGAAAAATTATATATTTATATGTTTTAATATTTTAATAATCTCTTAGCAAAGAAATTTAATTATTTGTGAAAGAAAGAAATTTTACATTTCATTTAAGTTATTGACATAAATATTCTAATCTCACTGGTTGGTGGATGTTTTTATATAATTGGACAATAAATCTGCCATTCTGATTGGTTGATCTCATTACTTGGTATCTAACAATACTGACAAGTAGTTCAAATATTATATTTTTAAACCAATAATAATTTAATATTACTTGTTCTAACTAGGCATGGGAAACATGAAGAATCATTCCATATTTCTTCTGTCATTAGTATTATTATAAAACTAATTAATCTTTTATCACTCATCAGTTAAATAATTTTGTCCTTGATTTTATAATAATAAAAATTTTAATGTTAGTCTTTTTTTAGGGATATAAATTACATCTATGATTTGGTAATGTCACTATATGCTTCATGATTTTATATTTGCTTCTGTCTGTCAAATTTTAGGAATAATGTCAGCTTCAGCAGTCTATATACTTGATTCTAAAGGGAAAGCCTTGATTAGTCGTGATTATAGAGGGGATGTTGATATGTCAATAATTGAAAAGTTTCTACCTCTTTTGCAAGATTATGAAGAAGACAGTAGTATTACACCCATAATTCAATGCTCTGACATCCACTTCATGTTTGTTAAATATAATAACATCTATCTGGTTGCCACTTCCAGGAGAAATGCTAATGTGATGTTAGTGTTTGCTTTTTTGCATAAATTAATTAATGTAAGTTGATAAAATTTTCTTATTTTTTATTTAAACCTGCCCAACTACACGCTTCATTGTATTTTTATTATTTATTCCTCTGTTATAATCATTTGTTGTTTCTTTTGTTCAATTCATAATCAATTTAGTTTAAGTTTAGCATTCTACTTGTAAACATCATGTCAAGCTTGATTCAGATCTTGAAGTTTTATATTGATCTTTATTTTAGATCTTTATTGAATATTTTAAAGATCTAGAAGAGGAAAGCATTCGAGATAACTTTGTCATTATTTATGAACTCATGGATGAGGTGATGGATTTTGGGTTTCCACAAACAACAGATACAAGAATTTTGCAGGAGTAATGATTTAGATCGGTTCTTAAATTAATTCATTGTTTCTTTTATGCTTATTTATGAATCGTGTCAAAAATTGTTTTAAGTCCATCTTCTCATAAATTAATTATGCACAATTTGTATTAATTGATTAATGGTTATGTATCATGAATATGTTTTATTTTATTTTATCTATACTATTTATAGGAATGACAATATATTTCTGACATAATATTAATTTGACTAATACTTATGAAAGCTAATAATTGAGTAAACGTGCCACTGCCTTATAATGATATTATTCTAGTGTTCTAACCATTCGGCATAATGGTTAGAATGCTTGACCACCAATCCAGGGGTCGAGAGTTCGAATCCCAGCTAGGTACAGTAACCATGATCTATCGGGAATGAAATATTGTATAGCGCTGTATAGAGATATCTTGACTTAAGTCACTCTGGCAGTGTGAAGTGGTTAGTTCAACCCAACTGTCAGTAGTTATAATACTGCATCAAGCTAGTAATTCTTTAGAATTATGTCAATAACTTATGAAATATATTATCGATTTAGATTTATCACCCAAGAGAGTCATAAATTAGAAGTTAGTCCAAAGCCCCCCATGGCAGTGACAAATGCTGTTTCTTGGAGATCCGAAGGTATCAAATACAGAAAAAATGAAGTCTTTCTAGATGTGATTGAGTCCGTTAGTTTGTTGGTAAGTTTACTTCCTAAATTAGGTAAATGATAATTAGTTCAGTGATACATCAATGTAATCTTGTATTACAAAATACATTATCCAGAATTTGTTCAATCTAACCAAAATTTTATCGATACTTTTTTGTTATTCTTTAGGTGAACTCCAATGGTAATGTCCTTCGCAGTGAAATCATTGGTTGCGTCAAGATGCGAGTCTATTTATCAGGAATGCCTGAATTACGTCTTGGTCTCAATGATAAAGTTCTTTTTGATAATACTGGGCGTAAGTGATTTTGAATATTTATCTAGATTTTAATAAGAGTTGCTCTGTAATATAGAAAATACAATATCTCTGCAAATCAAAAGACAAATATTTAAGCTGAAGCATATTGTTGCTATCATATTGAATTATATTAAGATATGTTGTAGTATATTTTATAGTCGTTTGTTTGATTGTTTTTATAGGAACTAAAAGCAAAGCGGTAGAATTGGAAGACGTCAAGTTTAATCAATGCGTGCGATTATCCAGATTTGAGAATGATCGAACCATCTCTTTCATTCCTCCAGATGGGGAGTTCGACCTGATGTCCTACCGGCTCACTACACAAGTAACATTATAACTTATAGGACTTCAAATTATTATTTGAGAGACAACTTTATTTGTTTTGAAAGGAAAACTAACCTGCTTAGATATTTAACTATAATAAATGTTGTGAATGGCTCTGTAAAGTGATTAAGTATTTAAGTTACAACAATATCAAGACTTAAAGAAAAGA
The DNA here is from genome assembly GCA_036784945.1 of Monocelis spectator. Lineage (NCBI taxonomy): Eukaryota > Metazoa > Platyhelminthes > Proseriata > Monocelididae > Monocelis > Monocelis spectator. The sequence goes on from JAYMFX010285322.1 coordinate 13,759, forward strand.
TGGTAGATTTCGGAAATAAAAGGATTTTACTACTTACAACCTTATGAGTAGTATATTCTTTCTTATGTCAGAAATGAATTTTAAATACTACTTATGAGTGGAGCCACATAAGTAAAACAAAATTCGAACATAATCACATTTTTTTCTCTTATACGCTTCCTGTCATAATTAAATTTGCTTTTCATTTTTATTTCAGGTGAAGCCTCTAATTTGGGTTGAATCTGTGATAGAGAAACACGCGCATAGTCGAGTAGAATATATGATAAAGGTAACTGTTCATATCCTCATTGATTTGCCCTAACTATTGTATAGAAAAATCACACTTCCTTATATGTATTAATCTGTTTTCTAAGAAGAATAGCAGGGAGCAGGAAATACTTCTATCTTTCTTATAGTAGTAGTCCCAGAAAAATAGTTAATTTTCCTCTTATTATAGTATTTAGTCTGTGCACAGATTAAGATAAAAGCAATATTCAGATCATCGTCTCTACAAATGATAAATTATATGGTTAAATTTTCCCCTTAAAGATAATGGCTATTAAGCATAAAAAGTAAAAATACGGATTACAGTAAAATTTACTGTACTATCATAGTGATCTAAATATGAATTATATGCATAGCATTAAATAAACGTTTAAGTATTTATGATCACACAGTTCTCCTAAATCATTTATTAAAAATAATCCAGGCGAAGAGTCAATTTAAGAGACGTAGCACGGCGAACAATGTTGACATTCTGATTCCGGTGCCGGGAGATGTTGACTCACCGAAATTCAAGAGTACAGTTGGCAGTTGCAAATACCAACCAGAGGAAAACCTCATCATCTGGTCTATCAAATCCTTCCCCGGTGGTAAAGAGCTCATAATGCGCGCGCATTTTGGTCTGCCCAGTATAGACGCGGAAGAGGGTATTGCTGTTAAGGCTCCAATCCAAGTGAAATTTGAGATCCCTTATTTCACTGTCTCTGGCATACAGGTTGGTTACGATCTTTTAGAATTTCAATGCGATAATAATGAAAACAACCGTCATTTGGTCTAAAATTGACTCTTGGAGTTTAGACAGAGATTTGAGTTACATTTACTGACCTACATAGTTACTTACAGAAGATGGTTGAATAAACGAATAACCCTATAAAATCATCCTTAAATTAAAAGGAATATTCATACAAAATTTCGTTGAAATTGGCTCAGTATTAGTCTATAAATATTAAACAAACTCAACTATTTAGATTAAACATTTTTATAAAAATAATGTTTTAGGTTCGTTATTTGAAGATAATTGAGAAAAGTGGCTACCAGGCGCTACCATGGGTAAGATACATTACACAAAATGGTGATTATCAGCTGAGAACTCAATAATTAGTTATAGATATTATATAGTCTCATAAAACAGAAAATTATTGTTAACAATATGTTCTGATCTTGTTGAAACAATTATATTCTTGCAGACAGTTTCATTATTGGGTAAAATGTTTGATATTATTTACTATACAAGTGATATATTTTGTTATTTAATTTGCTATCATTAGTGTGAATCATTCAATCTTGTTCCAAACAGTTTCGAGTAAGCTCCTGAAGGTTTTAAACTCCACTTTATTAAGATCATTTCCCGATAGATTTAAAGTTTAATAAAGTTGCCTGTATAGCTTTTATCAACTGCAGTCAATGCTTTCTTATCCAAAGTCACTTAATTGTTTCATGTCATACTGTATTTCTTGACCATAATGCAAGATTGTTAGACCAACACTACAGAGCGACTATGACTAACACAGTTCTGATTTCTATGTTCGTTCTTGACGTATTATTGTAAAATGAGGTTCGTTATTTTAGACCGACAGTATAGAGGTTAAAATATCCATTTCGACTTATAATGAGATGGTCAGAGATTATCACAAAAAGCCACATTTCAGATATTTCAAAATTTGGGAATCTACTTATACGCTAAGAAAGATTTTAAACTCTTATTATATTACGTTTCTCTATAAATGAGTTTGGACGCTTTGATTATTTAAATTAAATATGTTTTCATCATCAATGACCAATAATCAATAATAAAAATATTGATAGCATTTTCAAACTTAATCAATCTCTAACCTCATATACATAATAATGTCTTCTATTTATTGTAACGAAATGGAGGATAATTGCTATCTCAAATGTCAAAATGTAACGTTTTCATAAAATTAAAAAGACATTTGTATTTATTGATCTAACAAAATCTTCTATTCGATTGGCATATATTGATCATTCATAAATGGTAATTTTTGCATTTGTTCATTTACAGTCGATATTTTAACATTTATTTTAATTAGTTTTTGTCTATTATTTTCTAGTCATAAAATCAGTATTATTCTTAATCACATTTTTATTAATGGATGTATATCTTTATTTATATTGTGCGTTATCTGTTAAATCTTATTTTTATGCTCAATTAGTGACACTTTATTTTATGCATTTATTTGTTCGGATATAAAATGTTTTCGTGATGTAAAATAATAATGCATACCTATATATGTGTGTGTGTACCTTCCTGATTAAATATTAAACAATCCAAATCGATTTTTTATAAACTTCTAGTTTTAAGTTATATGCGAGTTGTCTCATTTTGTTTTCTTGCCAATTTACTAGAATGCAAACGATTCAATAAATTCAAATGAAAGTATTTAATAATCATTCAACATTTAACCTCTAGTCTTAATGAAAGCATAAAATTTGTTTATATTGAAGTAATTGAAGAATATTGCTTGCCTATTTTATTACATTGAGTTTTCTTTGTGTGTCTATAGAATTAATCAATATTATGTTTTTATAAAATATAGATCACCCATGTTGTCTCTATTTTAATCAGAAAAAGAACTGTGTGATTTTTGTTGTAGATTCTTTATTTATTTCATTATATATTAACTTTTTGTTTTATATTGTTTGCAATGTTGATCGTAATATTTGTATTTATTACGCATTGTAAAACTTTATTTGGAGTTTTGCCTTATTTGTCTTCCTGTCATGCATTTTTGTTTTGAATCAATAATAATTAAAAAGCGGCAATTATATAATATACCTAATACAGAGCAATACGCAAATTGAAATCTGTTAATAAATTTATTAATTTCGTGTACAAAAGACTTTTTTTATTTGTTTAATAATAATATAGAGTTTACTTTATAATTATGTATAACTGAATAACTATAAAATTGATTTGTTCAATACTTCGGTTTTATACTAGTGCAATTATACTTGTATGGGATTTGTGAAATGATTGTCAATAACACTACTTTTCGGAGCACGTATATCTACTACTGTTTTCTGAAATGAATAAAATAATTCTAATATAATTTATCTACCATAATAATTACAATATAACCGCAAAGGTTAAACAATATAAAATTGAAGGAATAAATAAAACAGCGAAGATCAATTCTACATGCGTGGCTCGAGATAAAAGGGTACCGAAGAGACAGAAAAAAGCTCATCTTGTAATATTGCAGCAATGAATAATTAAATTTACAGCATAGAAATGTCGGAAATACTGTTATAATCATCTATTCTCTGGTGGTAATGTCCAACGCTGTTAAAGTGATTTGTTTTATTAAGCTCGTTGCGAGGACTACGTGAATATTCACGTAGTCCTCGGCTCGTTGCTATAGCACTACTTTGCGAATATTTTAAATACTTAAATATTCAATATTATAAATCAATTGTTGTATTAAAAAAATTTCTGGTTACGCTCCAGATCGTAAAAACAGTCAGAACATATTTTTAAA
>JAYMFX010285433.1:3237-10737 GCA_036784945.1 Monocelis spectator
CCTTATTTAATACAGTTAACCTTAAGATGGCAAGATAAATTCGGCCAATAAGGAGAACTTGTCATATTTGCAGCCTTTTTCTCTCTCTCTCTACTCTCTCAACTTACAACACTCCTTATTTATGTATTGATATCTATTCATTGATATCTCGATGGCAAGATAAATTCGGCCAATAAGGAGAACTTGTCATATTAACAGCCTTCTCTCTCAACTTACAACACTCCTTATTTAATACAGTTAACCTTAAGATGGCAAGATAAATTCGGCCAATAAGGAGAACTTGTCATATTTGCAGCCTTCTCTCTCTCTCTCTCTCAACTAACAACAGCAGTATCAATGCAGTTGTATTAATCATTGTTCGTTGTTTTAGTTCATTAAAAATTGAAGGGTACTGAAGGGCTTATACTGACTGTACTATCAAATTGATAGGACTGTGTGTTAATTGATCAGGCCATGTCCAGTGGACTGGTCCTCCCAACACAGCTGTGACTTGTTTCTCTTCGTATTTTCAGCTTATGGGTCCACAGGGGGCATGCCTCCACCACCGCCCCCACCAATGCCGAATATCAGGGGGATGCCACCACCGCCACCTCCATCGTGGGCTATGACCCCACCTCCACCCCCGAACTGGAGACCATCTGGGTCCGCGCCTGGCATCCCTCCTCCACCGCCACCACCCATGTCCTCAGCAGGCGGGGGAGCGGCACCTCCACCACCTCCCATGTCTCAGTCATTGTCGAGCACACCTGGCATGCCTCCACCGCCTCCTCCTCCACCCAGCATGAGGGGACCTCCACCTCCTCCTGGTGTACCCAGTACCCAGTAATGAGCGAGATGGGAATTGTATTCATAACGATTGTAAATGAAAGTGATGGATGTTTATAAATTGAGTGTTGTAAATTTGAATCCAATATAATAATTTCTTTGCCTTATTCCTTATTCATTCATGTCTATGAGAATTCACAATTGAGTCAAGAGGTTTTGCAATGATTTAATCAAATTGATGCGTCTATAAACATTAACTTATAGTAATAAATATCAAATTTAACATATAGTTTGAGCAATGAATTATCTCAAGGAATGCAGCAAGACTGTATAGAGTACAGTAGGTATTTGTAAAATACAAAACTAAATATGTCTATGGATGATTTTTAGTAGAAATAAAAGATTGTCCTAAGAGAGAGAGAGAGAGAGACTGGCATCTTATATTATGCATTAAAGTAAAATTTATATGTTAATAAAATTCTCAAGATTCTTTATCAGCTTATCATATCTCAATGTTTGCTGAATACATGATAGCATGTGATCAAGTGGGGCAAGTCGCGCGACCCACGATATAAAACAATCAATTTGGAATGACATTGAAATGCTTGATACCTAAACTGAAGATTTTATTGTTATTATGTAAAATATCTTTCTAAGATAAGGGTCCGAGTGTTCGCGTGTCACTTTAGAAACATTAATTGAGAGCGCTTGATCTTATAATAACATGAAGATAAGATATAGTTAAAAAGGTCTCGTTTAATAAAATAGACCAACGCGTGTATTTTCTGATTCAGATCACTTGAATATGAAATCGACAGCCGTATGGAACCCGGAATTCTTGATCTTCAAATTATTAGTTACATATTAGTGATGATGAAAAGGTTAACATAGATAAGAATAAATCAATGATTGACAAAACTTTTCGGTCTTTTGAAAAGTATATTTTGACTATAGTCATTTATTTGGAATATCATACATACAGTTCACTCAACAATTGTCATCTGCGTTTAGTTTAGAAATTTCGAGAAATTATGAACATTTGATACAATTCCATTTGATATTGGATGAGGTATTAATTTGCCACTTAAACAGTACCTAGTAAAAATAACAAGAATATTTTAATTATAAAATCATGTCAATGATTCTTCTGCTACAGAAAAATACTGCAAACTCCGCCAAAATCGGACGCGTCTATTTTCTAGACAATTGTTCTATTTACTCTATTGTCCGCAGTGTCATAATCACACAACATTTGACAGAAGATTGTTAACATTAAGTAGAACATGAATTGTAAAACATTCATCCTCATGCAGATACCAAAGATATTTGATCTTAATCGTAATCTTGATATATTAGGCGTAATATCTTTGGTCTAAACTCTCTGTGGTCCTTCTGGATCATATACAAAGAGATATTATCTTTGACCATTATATCCCTCCAATCGTTTTATTTGTTAATACGCCATTAGATACCATTGCAGAGATAGGACCCGTATTGAAGACCCCATTAAATTTCCATAGAATTGGAAGGTCACTTTAAAGATCAATTAAATAGCCCCTATAATATATAAAAAAAATGCTACAAATAACATTTCTCGTAGTCTAATTTGGATTTGTAATCTTCACTTGCTAAATAAACCGGACGATTTGTTTAGATTTATGTTTTTTAAAACAATAAGAATATAGCAAATAAAGATGGAATTTTAATTATTCTCCTTAAACTTTTATCTATAAGTTATTAACTAATAAATAAATATGTAAGCATTTATCAGATAAATATTAATAGGATTATATAATCTAAACCTCATTTTAATCAATTATATATAGATGCATGTATAAATGCTTACAATATTATTGAATCGACACCTATAGTTATTGTGGTTATTATGACAAACGACATTCATAATCTGCTATCTTTGATGACCTATAATGATACTTCATATGCAGGTATTACGTAACCATCGTTAATCCCACCATGAAAGTTAGACGGCAGCACCTTTATAAGAAAGTAAGTCACGATGCGCGCTGTTACACTGTGGTTGTTACCATAGAGATATTGAGAACTGTGATTGGGAAACTCCCGATTAAGCTACGCCCGAAGTTTCTAATTGTCCCCTCAATGAGAATCAGATCATCGCTCAGATCACTTTGTATCATAGAAATATGATTTTTTGTGTGCTTGACTGAGATAATAAAACAAAAAACGTCTCATATCTATGCTTTGTACATAGAGATGTAATACCTATAGAGTGGCAGTCTGAATGAGATTGTGGAGACAAATTGAAAATCAAATTCTCCAGGCAAATCATCGAATACTCAACTGTGATTCGTTAAGAAGTAATGGCTGACTTCTAATCACGAATGAAACTCGCGATTAAGCTCGCCTGCCTGCAGCTGCCATGTTTCTATCTGTCCCCTCAATGAGAATGAGATCACCACTCTATAGATCACTTTGTATCATTACATCTCTATGGCTTTGTATTCATTATTTATAAGCATGGATTGTTTTAATTATTACTACAACCATAGAAATCGGAGCTGTTGCTGTTGCATCAAAAAATAATTCCGATTTCTATGACTACAACAGCGCGACATGCGACTGTATAATTCCGATTTCTATGTTTAGGAGAAATGTCTCAATAATATATAACTCAGCACTAGATTAAAAATGATTTAATTGGAATTATACAATTATTCTGATTATCTTTACAGCTGAACCCTAATATAAATGTGTGACTATCTATAATGGTAATTATAATTTATGCCTATCTCTATCTCTAACATTTAAAATTTACCTACTGAACTCGAAAATGGACGACCAGCTACTATCTCTTTTCTATAAACTCATAATACTACGTAGTAGGCTGCGGTATAGAAAGAACCATTCTCAATTTTTACTACCCTACAATATGTTTGCGAGACAATAGTTGATAATGCATGAAATTGTTGTCTATTGTTGTGGTTGGTATGTGTGAATTTGGTGAATTTGTGGTGGCTATTCATATCTTCATCACATGCTGCTCCGTGAGATCAGGAATTAGCGTTTTGTACACAGACAGCAGAGAGATAATCAAATACAGCGATATTATTGGATAATATCATTGAAATATCGCTTACCAGACTTTAATATAAGAGCTGAGCTGTTCGTATAGCTGATCCATAATCACTTTCTCATACATTCCATTCTGCAGTCCATTCAATTTCTTAATGTTGCAAAGTTTCATTCAAAACAATTCAATTATATAGACGAATCATGAATAACATAATTCATTTATCAAATTTCTTTATCTTAACAACTCTACTGAGCTGTGGGGATTGTTTGAATCGATTTGATGGAGTCTACTATATCATATCGGATGTGTCTAAAGTACTTAAAGAGTTCAATTCTCTGACACTGGCCTTTCGTAATCAATCTGAATATGATGACCTGCCATGGAGAATCGGTTACTCTTCGGCTATTTTGAAGACGGAAGCTTACAGATTTTATGATCTAGGCAGTCACCTTAGAAAAGAGAATTGGTTAGTAAAGGGACATTTTAAAGCGTTTCTGGAAATATTTCAAGACTTTTATCGCTTGTACGATCCTCTGGACTTGAAGTCAACATTACTGCCGCATTTCATGAGAAAATTCAAATTGTACGGTATCTATGCTGAGAGAATTCAATCAATGTACGGCTCGAATGTTGTCTATTCACTGACAATGGGAGCAGTGAATCCGAATAAAGGCAGGAAACATTTCCTCGCATCCTATAATAACAATTTCGCAATGAAAAACACTTTGAATGAATTTATGGATATTCTGGTGAATGAAAGCACTGGCGAAGGTCTCCTGTCAAAGTGGATAACACAACCGAAATGCAACCTGGCCACTTATCGCTTTGTAGAAAACGTCAATTGGATTTTGTTAGCCGGTCTGATGCCGGAAGAAATTTACTACGGTCTCATTCATTCCGACAAGAGTTCCAATCAGAAGGGACGACCAAAAGGCATCGCCCGCCATTTACATAAGTACGAGCGAATTAGCAAATACCTCGCGAGGATATTGAAACTATGCGATAAGAAGGCTGCACGAAATGATTGCATTCCGACAACGCAAGATATCCCCTCTGCATACAAATCCTACAATATCCTACCAAACTCCTCTGTTGGTGGATACTTGGCGAAGTTGAATGTCTTGGCAAGTGTCAGTTTTACTATCATTGTTTCAAAGTGTTTCTATATCCACGCTTGATGCCTATTATTGGAACGTAGAACATTTATAAGGCGCCATTTAAGCTTTCGATCAACAACTATATACATAGTATTTAAATTAATAAATATCAACGTATCCAAAACGTATAATTTACACATGAACAAATTCTATTATTTATGATAAAGCTTATTTGGTGCTAAAACAATTAACTTACATGTTCATTTTTAATCCGGTCAAACCCAGGGAAAAATTGTTAACATAGGTACATAATATTATTGATTCATTGATGTATATGATCACATTCTAGCTTACATATTGTCAGGAAACTACAAGATCGCGATATTTTACATTTGAGAATTTAATGAAATTCATTTAAATGTGTTTATAATAAACAAAATTATGTAATTACATATATCTTGCTGACGAATTTTCTACTGGGTCTTAGCATTTAGTGTGATATGAAATTACCGTACAAAAATATTGATCAAATCGTTCTTGATAACTTAAAGTCAATAATTCCTATACCTAATTTTTCATGTGATACAAGATTTTATTTGTAAATATGTCCCTGTAATATTGTATACAAATTCTACTCACCCTTCGATAATTAGTCAAATTCTAGTTTAATTTCATACATTCTAATACCATCAATCTAACAAATTGGACGACCACTCCGTCTATAAAATACAAGTACAGAATTAATTTCTATGATAATCATAGAGATAGAGATAAAAGGTATATTGTTTACGAAAAGTCAGTTCAATTTCTATGCTGATAACCAATCTCTTTTTAGACAGCGTGTATATCTATGCCTGAAAGTATTGTGGTTCTAAATCTGATCAATATATTGTCTATGGGGTCTATAGCAATATTCATGGGGCAATATTCACTTTAAAAACGAAGTTTTTTATGATTTCTCTGTTTTAACAAATTCATTATAATTTCAATTTTAAAAAAGTATGTTTCAATATTTTCTGCTTTTATATTGTTACATATTATATAATTAACAATATTTATTACAATATTCAAATATCAAGCAAGACAATTATTGTATATTTTTATATTTTTGTATTTATAATAAATTGTCATTTTAATAAAATAGTTCAATTCAATTTATAATAACGGCAACGAAACATTAAGATTTTTTCCTTAACGAATTTTGATTATTTATAATCAGGGACTTCTTCTCAGACCAGTCTTATTACTCTCTATTATTCCTCCAAGATACTTAAAACACAATTTTAATACGAGTCCATACATAACCTTAGAGAAAATCTGGATATCCGATCACAGACTGAAAATCAAAGCAGAAATATACTCTTTACATTATATTGATCATTGTGGCTCTGTGATCGGATATCCAAATTTTCTCTAAGGTTACGGATCGCTTTTAAAATTGTGTTTTTTAATTTATTTTCATTGTCATTGATTTAATCCGTATTTTTTTCAATCCTCCATATATCCTCTACATCATTTGATATTATAATTCTTAGCAATATCAAACTGAAAAGGTCAGCATTACAAACAACCATAGAGTCCATAGGTATAAAGCTTCCTTACTAAATATATATTTTATTCAATAACTTATTCTAGATCTTACTAAAAGTAGTAATATAATAAAAATCTATTTTTTAAAAAACAATTCATGAATCGAGTTTAGTAAGTTCATATATTCTCTTTATCTATAAATGGAGCTCTGTGTCATATAAAAGAGAAAAACAAATTCGTTTATTTCTATGCTCTGTGCATAATGGACTTTTCAGATTTCTCTCGTTATGAATATCCATAGATTCTGTATATAGCTTTTGTGTCTCTAAGGAAAAGTATTATAATTGAATATCTCACTATCCAGTTTCGATATCTATTGTTCTAAACTGCTATTATGGTTTTATAAAGAGCTATTACGCACTATCAAAAAATATTTGTTTCAATCGAATTTATTTTATCCATTAAGTCTAACACTTCTTTAATTGATTTATAAATACAGAATAGAAAAACGTTAAATAATTTCATTCATGAAAAAATATTTATTCATAAGACAATAATTGAACATCTCTATCTAATAATGGAAAGAAAAAGAAAAAAATCATGACATTGAAAAATCATCTATGCAATATGGCTTTCTAGAGAAGTTTTCTAGAAATGAAATAATAATAAAAATAATAATTGAATTTAAAAATAGTAAATAAATCAAATTTAAAAATAAAAATTAGAACTGCTATTATGATGGAAAATTCAATTTTTCTGCTGACAGATTATTATTATTATTATTATTATTAAATCGTAACTAATTTTAGCAGAGCAGCAAGTGAAATAAAGTCATAATAGATAGGTATATGCAGGTATAATAACTAAATCTACACGATGTAAGTAAGTATCGACAAAAATTTACAAATTCAGACCATGCTGTAGGTATTGGAGACTCGAATGGGAGTTGTAAGCCAGAGGAATTGATAATTACCTCTCGTAAGGCATGGTTCAATGGATCGAGGTAGAATTCCTGGTGTGCATATCTATGAGTTTAACACTTTTATCCGACAGTAA
>JAYMFX010285544.1:0-17511 GCA_036784945.1 Monocelis spectator
GTTTCTAATTGTCCCCTCAATGAGAATGAGATGAGCACTCTATAGATCACCTTGTATTCATTACATCTCTATGGTTAGAGCAAAGTCGCTCTCAAATTGTCATCATCATGTTAATGTCGCTTTTGATAAAGTAAAGTCACTATCAAATTTCCTATCAATTTGACTATAGAAATTCCTCATCCACATAGATTTAAAATAAACAAAGATCTTACATCTCGCTTGACATTTGGTGCATACGAATTGCCTATGGGTTCCATATTCTGCCACTCCATGAGAATAATCTCCATCATGTTTTTCTCTAGCATTAGTTCATTCATGGTGGTCGAAGGTTGATGAATATTGTGTAACTGTTCATAAGCATAAGTGAATAAATCCGGCATATTAGCCACGGTAGACAAAGAGGGGTGGAACTCTAGAAGGTAGGGGTTGTGTAGAGCACTCCTGGAATTCATAATTAAAAGATTTTAGATTATCATGACGTAATTAATCATTGTTTGGATAATCTCCTACAAGTATTTAGTATTAGGTAGTTGATATAAAGATCAGAATAAGAGATTTCCGATTTAATTTATCAAATGTCTCTGTATTTAAGTGAGCTATGAGTCCAAAGCTATTTGTAACAAACGTAGAACAATTCGTGTATTGGGAAGATCAACTTACTCATCAGCATTAACAGCTATCGGGCATTTTTCAATAAGGGAAAGAGGCATGCCGTAACTTTGTGATCCTTCAGTTGGATGGACTTTTTTCAAATATTCCCGTTGCTCATTTATCTACAATTTCATGATAATGAAACTTTCTTATAATCGTAGCATTTTAAATAATTTTCCATACAGAAATATTAATATTTAATAGATTTCAGTTTTCTGATTTACAAATATAATACCTATATCCATGTACCTATACATGTAAATTACAAAGTTATTTACATGAACCGCTAAACCACCTAATTACACTTTAGTTTACACTGTGGATGTCTATTTGAATATCTATGGTTTGTTACCACTGTGGATGTCTATTTGAATATCTATGGTTTGTTACCACTGTGGATGTCTAATTGAATATCTGTGGTTTGTTACCACTGTGGATGTCTAATTGAATATCTGTGGTTTGTTACCATTGTGGATGTCTAATTGAATATCTATGGTTTGTTACCACTGTGGATGTCTAATTGAATATCTGTGGTTTGTTACCACTGTGGATGTCTAATTGAATATCTATGGTTTGTTACCACTGTGGATACCTAATTGAATATCTATGGTTTGTTACCACTGTGGATGTCTTATTGAATATCTATGGTTTGTTACCACTGTGGATGTCTTATTGAATATCTATGGTTTGTTACCACTGTGGATGTCTATTTGAATATCTATGGTTTGTTACCATTGTGGATGTCTAATTGAATATCTATGGTTTGTTTACACTGTAGAAGAAGAGAAAAGGTTATAGGCTATATGTTACTGTTCTTTGATGAGGCTTCAAATAGATTAATTCAATTTTATGTATATATATAATGTACATAATTCATTACTGTTAAAATATCGATATCAATCGCTTCAACGATTCTGTCGTAAGTCTAAAACTAATGACAGTATATTCAGATGTCCAGGTATTCTCTAAGTCTTCAATAAGTTGAATTAACCCGCAGTTACTGTTTTAATAGTTGTTTTGATTTAATTGAAGAGCTGTAACAATTGATCTAATAGTTTACATTACAGTTATAGTAATACATATAACTCATAATAGTTAGTGAGACAATCTATATACTAAGGTATACACCTTTCCAAATGTTTTTTGATTTTAGAAGAACAACTGTTGGATTTTGAGAAACCCACAAATTCTATCTCATTGTACCACTCAGTATAAAAGATTGTAATAACAAAATCACAAAGAAAATAATTATCTTCACAAAGCAATGATAAACCCAATATGAAATGCTATATTATCGATTATACTGAGTGTTATACCAATCACGAAAAGTAAGTGATTAAAATAGTTCACAGTTGATGTAATATTAATTGCCTTTCATAATTGGTACACAATTCTTAATTAGAATTGATAGAACAAGGATGAATAGCAATTGAAATGAAGCTAATGAGCATGACAACACAATATTATCAATGAGAGAAGCTCACAAGTATGGAGAAAACCTTTCTATAGTAAAATTTATTTTGTTGGCAATAGGCAGAATATACCCGGCCTTAAAAACACTATTACATTTGAATTTCTAATAAATCAGAGTAGAGGTTTAAATTAAGAAAATGTAGTTTAAAACGGGATATACGTTGATATAATATCTTGTCAATTATTTAATAAAACCAATATGAATCAATATGACTAAAACCTTTCTCGAATCACAAGGAGTTTCGATTTCGATAAATATACAGATGACGCAATCCATTCTTATTTTGTGTTAATGTCTATAGTAGTTATGTTTTCGCTTACTTGTGCATTGAGATATCTCTTGATGAGTTCTGTTTTTAGTCTGAGAATGGCGCATTCTAATCGATAAGAATAGATAAAATATTCTTTTTCAAAGTCGACCCTTGGTCTTAGATACATCAAGTCACACATTACTTGCGATAGACGCCGTCTTTCAATGGGAGAAAAAGTATTTTGATAGACTTCCATGTAGCAATCCATTAGCTGGGAATAATAATTTACGCATTTAGAGTCCTGCCTATTTGATTAATTTTAAATGAATCTGTAAATCAAAATGCCTATATACAAAATCAATTATTCAGTTTCAACCTACTATACTGACAATAAGATAAATTTCAATTATGAATAATTAGTTTTTGTCAACTCACAGTCTTTTTACATTCATGAAAAGCTGCTTCATTAGTCCACATATCATAAAGTAATCCAAATCTATCGACTTCCCGATGAGCATACTGAGCGATATCAAAATCGCCCTGATTTGATTCCTATAAATTAATGGCCGAATATTGATTTCACCAAAACACAATAATTAACCTGATAACACACACATTCATAGCATTTTGCATGCAGAGTTAGTATAGCAAAACGGCTGTTACGTCACTTATTAATCAAATGTATGTAGAACGGGATATAAGGACATAATAATGGTGACTTAGACATGGAACGACCGCATAAAATTTGAAAATTTTCTAGACTTTCTATAGATTTTACTTCAAATAATTGCATTTGTAACTACATATTACTCGGGTAACAAGCGGTTAACAGTTGATGATCTCGCTTAATATTTTTCAAGATACCGAATAAAAATCGAATATTACTGATGCGGTTTGAAAAGCCTGTTAGAATCATTAATTGTTTTATACTTACATCTGCTCTTGACCTCTTTCTCTTGAATTTCGATTCATTTCTTAATTGTGTGTCTTTCTCCAAGTAGTGTGTAGCGATCAAGTGTATATCACACTCTAGATTGCTGTAATTAAGATGAACAATAACGAATTCATTATTAAGAACAATATACATCAAGTGGTGAGTGAGTGAGTGGTATATCTACATTGTCATTCGTCTGTAAACACACAGATTATCATCAATGATTACAGACCACAGCACCATCACGCTTATTCAACTCGATTAATGAGTTAATTTTGATAAGAAATTAGGAGGCCATTACATAATATTAAACTTTCTAATGGTAATTTTAGCTTTGAGTCAGTCGCATTCAGACTCCCAATATCACTAAATTGAGATATCTGAAACTGATGATTCCTTGACTTGAAATAGTTTGACATGATGATTCATATTTTGATTGACTTAGAGTGGTATTCACGAAAGCATTCCGAGTTAGTGACTATAGCCAGTAGCCAGCTGCCAGTCAGGTATTATTCACTAAGCGCATTCCGAGTGGCTACTCGATTAGAATTTCTTTAATCATAAGAAGCTTCGTGCGGTTGGTTTATTATTTTGGTATTGAAGTTGTTTTTATAAGCACGTCCGCACAATCAATCATACGCTGAAATAGTGGTGACGTCACTACTACTGGATCCAAGCATTTGTTGTTATAGTTACAGTCTATTTATATCTCAGCAGTGACGGAAAGGAAGCGCCTTATTGGTTTAGAGATAGGGAAATCCTCATAGAGAGATTCTCATATTCTGAGAGCCAATCAAATGATCTATCCTGACGTCACACTATTTCAGCGTATTATACAATTAGGTAGACATGACTCGTGAATAGCAATGTTGAAAAGCAATTCCTATGGATGATGGAGTACCTAACTATAATCAATATATTTAAATAATCTATGATATTAATATGTAATATATTGTACATAAAAATGTTAAAAAAACACATTTAAAATTTCAAAATGATAATAAAACATTTTTATGGTTTAGTGTTTTTATGGTAACATTTCTGTAACGTTCCATAATTTGTTCTGCATGGCAACAAAATTAAACTGAGGAATTTATCACCAAAGTATTTGTATTAGCCTTATACATATATTAGTGAATGCCTAAAGGAAATTAAGATGACCTTAGAGATTATTTCAAATTCAAAAATGCATCGGGGATAAATTATATAAGTAAGCATGGTAAACTTTAGCGAATCTCAATTATTATTCAAGAGGTATATCTTTCAATGTAAAGCATTTAATAATAACTGGATCCATCACTCAAAAGTTGTAATGAATTTTACCTATGGATTTTACAAAATTAAGGACACTGCTTATCAAAAAATGGTTAGAATTCTGAAAGAGCATTCGAAATTTATAATTTAAAATTCTGAGCATGTGGCTATAGTAGCCAGCTGCCAGAATGTTCGTGAATATTTTAGAATTTAGAGCTTACTCAAGATCTTGTCTAGCATAGTCATACACAATATAAAAACCAGCCTGGTCTCGAACATGGATGCGACCATCTTCGTGATAATAAAAATCGTCATGATTTTCCACTTCCAAAAATTGCATGAATTCAGTTTCACTAATTCTAAATAAAACAAAAAAACATTTGAAAATATTAACGACAGCTCTAAATTATCAATAGGTATTCGCAGATTTGCCGCGTTATTTTCTGCATAAAGCGAACCATATTATATAGTAGTTAAAAAAATATCCCGATAGAATTCCTCTAACTCAGCTCATACCTGAACTCCCTTGGAGAATGATACAAATAACCGTGGCCACCAAGATTTCCTGAGCCACCCTGTAGACCTTCGAATTCGCTTCCAGTGCGATGATTTTGATTACTAAATGGAGAAATATTTGGCTGATTTGAATATAGCATAATTCAAATTATACTTGGAAAATCAATCATATGTATAACTATGTGTCATTATGTACCTTCTTTCAGTAACTCCAGCAGTCCCGAGAGAAAGACCTTGGTCCATAATTGTCAAAGTTCGTTCAATTGAACGAAAATAGTTGAATACAGAAAGACACTAAAAATAATTATTATATATAGGATATGAATTTGGAGACACGGAGAGCTTCCAAATCGGCAAAGGAGTCAGGCAGGGATGTAGTCTCTCTCTCCATCCTTTATGGTTCAGAAACGACGTGGGTGATGAAAGTCAGTGACAGGAGAAAGATCGACTCATTCGAAATGTGGTGCTGAAACCGGGTATTAGGGACTTCGTGGAAAGACAGAAAGACTAACAAGTGGGTATCTTGGTAACAGATCAAAACCAATGCAACTCTTAAATCAAGAATTGTTATTCATCGTCTCAAATATTCCGGAATGATGGATGCTTATAGAAAAAGACATAATGCTTGGCAGATTCCCGGGAATAAAAAGAAGAAGAAGGGGAAGGCCGCCCAAAATGAAATGAATGGACAATGTGAGATTGTCTAATTGCACAACTGGTTCGTATGGCCCGCGACCGAAATGATTGGTAAAGAATTCTCTCATGACATCGCCTGAAATCGTCTTCGATTTGATGGCAACAGGTAAGAGGTAAGAGGTAATATGTATGCATTAAATTGAAAAAATGCATTATTACTGTATTATGTATGTACATATATGGTAATTTAAAATGTAGTAATCTAAAATATAAAAAAATTCATTTCAAATATTTAGTGTTCCATCAAGTTGAGTCTTCCACTCAGACGAGCATCTTCCTGATACCAGTCCTGGTGGATATTTATTTTTAAGATACTCTTGTCATTACTTATAGATCTATTATATTTCTCAACAGTGCTTCAATAAAATTTTTAAAAACTTACTGTTCTTTGCATGTCTCTGATTTTCAAATGTCTCAAATGTAAGTAGGATAGGTAAGCTCCCTGAACACTGGATGGATCATCTTTAGTTTTGTCCTGATCTTCCAGGCCGAGCATTTGGAGTGTCTGCTGAAAATCGTAGCTATTTCGTCGTTTTCGAGTTTTATCATCTCCACTATCGTTTCTATATGATAAAGAATGATAACAATTTTAAAATACGATTTATCATCCACTAGACTATACTATAGGTAATAAGATAGAATTGATAGAACTCCTTGATACGATTTATCTTACGAGTAAAGTTCCGGATTGGTATAAATCTTTTTAAAAATCTCTGCCGTGCTCAGCCCCTGCTTATTGGTAACCACCGATGCAGTGTGAATAACAGGTGGGTGCTGTACGAGCAAAGCGTGATGTCTCAGGGCATCTTGAACTTTCTAAAACATAAAATAATCGATTATTATAAAGGCACTTCATTTAATCAGATATTCCTTGAGCACAGTTTAATCCACAGTTAGCTACCTCATAAAGCTGGAGTTAAGCACAATGTAGAAGTATATATAAACTGAATTAAAAACATTTCTCGACGAAGTCCTCTTCATTATTGGACATTATGCTTTAAAAAAAATAGTTAGGCGTCTCTGATTGCTCGAGAGCTCTACCACACTCAACACACTTGAATTGGATTGGTTGTTAGTAATAAGGTCAAGGTTATCATAAAACAATTCTTTGTAGAAAATTGGATTTTGACACCGAACCAACATCATCAACGTTAATTTATTAATCGGTTGTGAGACGTACCTCAACATCATTGATCTTAATAAACTGAGACGTACCTCAACATCATTGATCTTAATAAACTGAGACATACCTCAACATCATTGATCTTAATAAACTGAGACGCAGCTTTCAGTAATTCATCCACATTGTTGTTCGCTCGTAGCAGTGTCATTTGTCGAATTTGGTCAGCATCGACTTTAGGTTTAAATTTCACAAATTCCATCCAATTTCCAGGCTTTAGAAGACTTTGATTACCATTTTCGACTCCCCATTTATCGGGATTCTATGATATCAATGATTAATAGACGAATTCGAATAAAAACAATGACTTTATCATGGAAATATTAAATAATAGAATTAGTTTAGTATCTTTTAATTTGTCTATACATATTTGATGGATTGAATACAGAAAACAGTATCTACAGAATATACAGTATCTACAGAAAATTCCAAACATTGTTATATGATTATAAGAACCATATTGGATAATGGTTTTGCTACAACTTATGCAATGCAGTTATAATACTTAAAAAGTAAAAATAAACCTTCCAATTTGGAAGATTTTACGAGGTAATTACTTACTAAAAGAGCATCATTAGAAATAACTAATCAGTATGAAATCAATGGTCAAGTTGCTTTAAATCAAATTTATGAGATTTCTACTCAAGCACTATCTATACGTACTATTAGTTAACAATTAGTATAATACTATATAGCTAAAAGTATTCTTTTATCATCAAAAAATGTTTATAAGAAAGAAAAAGCAAGAAAAAATCATCACTGATATCATCTCTTTGTCCATAGACAATTTCTTTAAATAACAATATTTCAGTTTCTCTTTTCTTTAGAGCATATAGTCAAATGTTAGTCAATATTTTCAACTAATGATTTAATGTGATATCTTCTTTGAACAGAACTGGATCGGTTCACAAAATTTTTAAATCCTTGGCCACACATTCGGGTCTCATTTATGGCCTTATCATAGTTATATTATAATTGAGTTACGTAATCAATTTGATTACGATTCAGTCGTATTTCAGCTTTTACACAGTTCGTCTTATGCATATCAAATGAGAGTCTATCGATCATGGAATTAATTAAATCTAATACAGATGGTGACACATTATTGCATCGTGATGGATTTATAGAAAATCTTTTGATCCAGCCAAAATTTCAATTAAAAACAACACATTAGAAGTCCATTATAGAAGTCCATGATTAAACCCCAGTGAAATGGAATTTACAACGAAGCCTGTAAACGAACTTCCATCAATTCTAAATTAAACAAAATTTGAACCCCTTACCAATATTATAAAATATGTGGTAGCAATCAAACTAATTTACTTAACCGTTTCAACGGGGTCATGGGTAGAAACTGATTCCTAAATTTTACAGTTCTGCTAAATACATACCTACGTTATTTCAAAGAGATGATGTCATCGATTTCCTATAAAGTTCCTATAGGATATTTTCAGCAGAAGATAAATATGTAATGTGTAGATCTAAATCAAATCAAGAATTACGCAGTTAAATAAAAAAGATTTGAAAAATTAATCTAAATCTGTAGAAACTTTTGTAATAGCATGCAAAGATAAGAAAAGATTTGTGACAGATTTACTTTACGAAACTTACAAATAAACAATTAGACAACTTCTTTTTCTGCAATGCATTTAAAGATGTAATAATATATTCATTATTATGACCAAATCTATTTGGTAGTTTACAAATATGCATGTTCCACTGACAGCATTATTACATCAATTCTCTTAAATTCATCATACACTGCAAAAGAATTTACGAAAAAAACGTGAGATGTTTCGTAATTTCCATTCACCATCATTCACTCTTTTTAAGTTCAGGAATATTGTTCAGGCACAAGTGCGAATGGTCTGACTTGAGTGCGACCAAACATAGGAATTCTGAAATGGATCTTAAATATCATTTTCTTTCTTTAGCACGATATAAGCTTGAATATCTACTAATTATGCAGCCCCAAGAGACGTTGGTCGTTTGGTTTGGTTTGGACGTAGAAGATGATTAAACTAAAGACTTTTAATGATATTTAATGATATTTAATGATATTTAATGATATTTAATGACATATGAGGGATATAGAAGCACATCTTGTATGTTAAACATTAAATAAAACTTCAGTTATAAATTTGGCTTGACACACTTACGTCTTTACAGTCATAAGTTTTAAAGGTCCGCATTTGTTCTTGATGGGAAAATAGGGCTCTGTATTTTCGATTGATACAAGAATAAAGTTCCATTTCATCTGTAGATGAGGAAATTTGACTGACGTCCTAAAAATAATTCAATTATAATTAATTGATTACAGCGAACATTTTCTAATTAAGGAGAAAATAGGACAAACTGCTTTACATTTTAATTTGAGAACGGGATTAGCTTCGAAAACGCTTTAAAATAAAAAAATAATTTTTATCAGTTTGTCTTATTTCTCCATACTCTATTATACTGCAATACCATTCTCTTAATAATTATCATATAAACTATAGGTACTAACTCACCATAGTGATATTGTAAGCATGACAAAGTACAATAAGATGAGGCCGCAATTCCTCCAGTTCTCCCGTGTGAAGAGGTAGACCTCGTGTGATTTCGTCTGTGGCTATTCCACCTCCCGCAGCGGCTAAGCCAATATTGAATTGAGTCTGCGTTAGCGGATTATGTGAGGTAATTGCTCCAGCAACCATTGACGGAGGGTGGGGTATTGTTTCTTGATACATACCATTAGGTAGAGCATTGTCTTGCTTGTCCATGTTGAATAAATGAGTAATCGGTTTGTCAAGTGAAACTTTCGATTCTAAAGCCTCATCATTAAAATCGCTGTCATTATCGTCATCACTCTAAATGACATGTTTATTTTTGTATAATTATTGCATTTATTATTGGCTTATTCAAACCTAAAACAATTCTATAACGATGGAAAAACTTACGCTATTTTTATTCCGTTTTGAGGACAAATCTGTGTTTTTGTAATGTATGTAAGGAAACCACTGGATAATCTAAAAGAAAAAAATGATAGGCAAAAATTGAAAATAATTATTATTTAATTGATTTCCGGCAGCACTTGGTATATTTAGCTCCTTATTAAAACCTGTTACCAAAGAATATAGGCAAATCTGTAGAGATTTACAATCTAAAATATTTTATTAGAGATTAGACAAGCACTTAAATGCTGCCTGCAAAAATAAACCAAGCAAGGAAAATTGTTTCAAAGCAGCCTAAAAGTAAAAAATAGGTACCTCAAAAGCAACTATATATTAAAGTTGGACTACATAAACTGCTGTAAACTACTAAAACATTAAATATTTTAGCATTTTAGGACTTTCGTGTTTATATTTTTTAATTTATTTATAGAGTAAATCTCGAAATTAATCGTAAAACGTATTAACTTACTGAAAACAATTTAAGCAATTAAAAAAATCTCACCCTGGCAAACTGATTAAACAATTTTGATGCTTGCATTTGTGATATTAACCATCGCATGAAAATGAAGATATCCTCATTGGTAACCTCATCAATACCTTGTTCAGTACCCTGCAGAAAACCCTCTCTTGCCGTGTTAAGTCTGTGTGCACGGCTGGAATAATCGATATACTCCTGCATAATATGTCTAAAATAAATAAGATACATTTATCAAGAACATTGAAACTATTAAGTTTTGAAATCTACATATACAAAAATGTTGGGAGGTGTTTAAGAACATTTACATAATATGTAGTTACTTAATTTCATTAATTTTATTAAAAAATTAAATAAGATAAGTCATGCACAATGTTTTCATTGATTGAAAGAAAATATATTCAGTTTTGTTACCATTTTGTAAAATTTAATCTGATTGCTTAAAACATAGCTTTATTGCTAAAAAGTAGTAAGTTTATAAAATACGTACTGAACCCTGTCTTTATATTCTGGATAAATTGATTCAACAGTTAAACCACTTTCACAATATCTTTTCCAGCGTAAAAAATGAGAATGTTTGGCAATAACAAGATCATGCATTCGATCCAGAAAGTGCTAAAATATGAAAATAATTTCATACTTTTAGTATATATATTGATTGATAAATATAGAATTAAATAGTCATTTTATAATTAAAGATTTCTAATTGGTATTAGAACTACTAGTCTGTAATTATTAATTAACGAATATGTGAATTTAAACAAAAAGATCTTACTTGATGCAATATCATGGGAATCGTTTTTTGAGTATGCTCTCGAATTTCTGAAATATTTAATTCATTCTTCATAACTTCTGATTGAAGTCGTATTGGTTTAGCTTCACAAACTTGAAGAGTTCTTTGGAGAATAAGTTTTCTCTCTCTACGAAAGTATTCAACATCTTTGGGTATATGAATTGAGCTAAAAGAAAATTTTCATCATTAATAAATTTAGAATTAAAAGTTTAATCAATTTCAATTAAACACACATTTAAAAAAGTTAAATAGTTCAAAAAGATCATCAAATTTAAGAACAGATATTTTAAAAAGATTATATTTTTGATGAATAAAATTTTCCAATTGTGGCGGCACCACAATCTTATATATTACAACCAATTTGACATAAATATTGTTAAACAATTCAAAAGTTAGTCATTTAATAATCATTGATAAATACTTTGTTGAAGAACATCATAAAGATACTAAAATTATTAGAACAATATTCAGAATTCATTATATAAAAGTGAAGTACCTCATTCCTTTAGATGGAACACCTTTTACCAAGTCTACTTCTTCAATTTGATTTTTTAATTCCT
This sequence comes from Monocelis spectator, assembly GCA_036784945.1. NCBI lineage: Eukaryota > Metazoa > Platyhelminthes > Proseriata > Monocelididae > Monocelis > Monocelis spectator. Next base: position 11,717 of record JAYMFX010285544.1, read on the forward strand.
GAAGGTCACCTTTTAGAGCATCTTCTAAAAGTTTTAATCCTTCACCTTCAACTTCATCCATTGTTATTAAGGCAGTATAAAAGCTAAAATCATGTTTAAAAATATATTTAAGATCAAGTAAAATGTAACATTCAAAAATAACTTTGTCATACTGTGACACTTTCATATTTCAAATTGATTGCAATGTAATACTATTTATTATTTACAATTTATAAAATAAACCTAAATGGAGTTAAACAATGGTTGTTATAATAACTAATTTAGTATAATAAAGAGAGGAAAAAGTATCAGGAAATATAGTGAGTTACAGAGTTTAGGAAGGACATTAGCCCCCATTTGCAAAGGTATGAATATGTGGAAGTTTGACCATTACTTTTAAATTTCGATGCCTTTAAATAATAATTTTGATAATTAAAAAATATACCCTTGTGTCTAGTTTTTAATTGTTTAGATTCAAAATATTGGAAACATTTGATGATAAATGTATTTTATTAATTTTATCTTGAATAAGTATATGATGCATATAAGAGAAAGTAATGAGAAAAAACTGTGTGAATTTGTATTGTCTTATTTATTTACTTATTTGAATAAAATATGAATCTTTCTAAATATTAATAATAATATTTTCAATAGCAACTTGTTTTATAAATTGCATTTATAAAACATAAGTTGTGATTTTTAGAGCTAAAAGTCCATAAAGAAAGAATGTGCTAACATCATTTTACAACTTGAATTTCTATTTTTTAATTAAGTTATAAACATAATACATTATAGAGAGATTAATATATAATATGGAGGGAGGGTGCAGGCTCAAAATAATTCTAATTTAAATTTTGACCATGTGAACATTATATGTTAATATATAAATATTCAAAACGTTACATTAGAGCAGTAGAGAAGAAAATTTATCACATTTAACTAAAAAATTCATGATATTATTCCATTTACAATTATTACAACAGAATAGCCTTTTTATTTCAACGCCGTAGCAAATTTTGTGTCGTAGTAACTACTTTGAATGATTTATTAAAAGTTTTGAAGGTCATTAGAAAGAACGGAAATAAAATATAATATAATGTTATATCTTCCATGAATTCTATTCATGTAACAAGTGTTATAATATTTTCCCCTATGTGACTTTTACACAGCCTACCTACTACAAGTTAAAATATTGCAAGGGTAAATGTGACAGTATCTAACAGTATCTGTATTATTTAATATGTTGTTTATCCAGGTCCATTTAATGTTATTATTCAGGCTCGTATATAAGGAGCTATATTTTAGTGAACAGTACACAACCCGTCACTGCTGTTTAATAATATCTCATCGATTCAGACTTCTTACTTGCCCACTGTAACAATAAACTATATCAGTTAAAACTCAAAATGACTGGTTTGTTATATTCTGCATTATTTTTAACGCCAATTAAGCTAGTATGGGATCGTCCATAAAAATAACTTTAATAATAGTCTATAATCGTGCATGATATTCTTTTTAAGACGCTGTAAGCGAGGTCCGAGCTAATACCCGAATTTGCTTCGCTTAATGAATAACATTCGACTCCCGTTTCTAGGTCTCCGCTAAGTAAAAATTTTTTAAACGATCCCATAGCGCAGGTATCCACGAATTAATATAGTAAAAGATATATAGGTACAAACCAGAGTAATAACCTAATAATATAATCTCTGGGTACAATCGTTCTAATTGTAATATAAAACCGTGTTTTCCTAAATAAATTATCATACTGTAATAATCAATTAGGATCATATCAGAAAAATAAGCAAATGAAGATGTGAATTCCTTTATTATAAAAAAGGTAAAATTATTTTCTTTGGCACACAATATTTGTAAAACAATGAAAGTATTAACATCTTAAAAATGATACAAATTCAATATACCTATTAATTCCACATTAGGATCTTATCATCGATATAAATCAACACACAAATACAGGGGTGCTAACAGAGGTTTCAAAAATTTCCGGAAAATGTAATAGGATCAATTCTGGGGGTATAATCCACCCACAATAAATGGACATTTATGTATTATTTTAAAAGTATAGTTTTATAACAGACACCTATGTAATCTATGTAAAATTTCCGGAAATTTGGCAGCCCTGAAATATTATATGATCAAAACAAAATGGTTTACTAAGCTATACAAAAAGATATACTAATTTTAACAATTAAAAAAAAATAGAAATGACGTTTCCCAAAGCTCATTTAACAACATTAGACCAAAAGCATTCACTGTTTTCCTTCCATAATTTCTTGCCATCAGAGTAAACTTCCTAAAATAATTTTTTTAGTCATTTTAAGATTTTACAACAAACGAGTCTATCAGAATCATGATCAGATGATGAGATTGTATAATATTAAATTATCAACAATTAAGCATGTAGTATATTTTTGTACATAAAATTTTAGTTATAATGTCCCATATATAATATAATAAATAGCTGTATATCTTTTATGCCTTAAAGACCTCGATATCTGTACTGTAATCAAATTATCTAATGTTTTGATAAAATGTCTTAAGTTAGTGTTGATGAAAGGAGCTATGTTTAAACTTCAATTAGTCAGAGCGATTATGTATAGAATTAATGAATGAGATCAAGTGATCAATCGGCAGCAGGTATGAGGAGCATTACAGAAATAGATGATAGGATTAGTATACTTGCAATGGATCAAACATTATGTATCATTAAAAGAGCAGTAATTGATTTTATTTTAATGTATTTGAACATAATATAATACTAACCTTTTTCCATATGGGAACCCGCGCTTTGATAGCATCAATTGCGAATTCTACGGCATGGAGAGAATCTTTTCTATGGGGGGAAGAAATGGCTATTACTATACTTGCCTCTTTAATGGGAACAATTCTAAAATTTTAAATAAAGTTCATTATCATTAAAAGTCAACTTAGTCAATTCTGCTGAGCACTTTCGTGCTTATTACAACATCATCGGAGCATAAAGTGAACAAGAATATCAAGTTCACAATTAAATAGCCACAGCTCACTAGTCGGAATTAAAATCAGTATTACGTAACCACTCCATAATTCATATAATTATATCTATAATCCATAATTATCGATCAAAAATACACCTCTAAAGAGTCACTAAGGTCAAAAATAAATAAACTAAACTAAACTAATGCAGTTAAAATAAGGCTACACATGGAGATTATAAAAATACCAGAGTTCTCTATACATATTATTATTGTCAAATTTTATTTATTCAGAGAAATCACTGAAATCAAAAAGGCAAATTAAAAATAATTTAATTGAACAATGTAAAAACCAAACAAATCCAATGATATAATAAAAACTGAAGATGTAGGTGAGCTATTAGCTGAGTAAGTATAAGAAAGATGACATAGACAGAACACGAAGCTTCTCCAAATTATATACCTACCTACCTTTATCTCTGAAAGAAATCTTCACCAATTTAATTGAATGTTTTAATACATAGCTATAAAACATGTAACAAGTTTGAAAAGGATTACCCCAGTCGATGAACAATGCGAATATTTTCTATAGACAACCATGCATTTCTTATTTCTTGACAAATATTTTGCATCTCCAACTTGGCCATACTTTCATAAGCTTCATACTCTAATTGAATAACTGTTTTGCATTCAAAACTGTCGCGAGTTGTGCCTAAAATTAATTAAATAAAATTCAATTGAAAACATGAATAAAATTTTAATAGGAGGGTCATTTCAGTAGAATTTTAGTTGGTGGTAACACATCTAGAATTTTACCATTTTTAAAAATTTTGCTGTACTATTAATGCTATTTATAAAATATAAAATTATGACAATAAAACAATAATTTTCTTGAACTTTATTAGGAATTTCAAGGTATTATGGTATAAAAATGAAATACCTACTAAAGAATGCATTATAGCAGTTAAAATTGCATATCAACTATAGTCATTTAATTAAAAAATAACTATATAATTTCATATTAATATGTAATATTGGTATTGGTAAGTTAGATTCAATTTATCTATCAAATTAAAAAAAATTTGCTTTCTAAAATTCATATTCTAAACATTAAAACAAAATGGTATCAGTATCTAAGATCTCACCAGAGAATATTGATACAGCCCCACAACTACTAGACAAAACAGACTCATAAATTTGTTCTATGGATAATGGTTCATGGCTGAGTTCTACTAGATCCATAAATCTATAATAGGTAAGATCTATAGTTTTTATTATAAAGTATGATACTATCTATAGGATGTTGTAAATAAAAATGCCATGACAATAAAGTTTGAGATACACATCACATCATTCATGGCATATATGGTTTTTAAATGAAAATTCATAACTTTTAGAAAATCAATAGTATGACGATTTATTCAAACCTACAAAGTTATCCACCACTTAGAGGTGGAATCAAAGCAATTTCTGACTCTTCTTCAAGTTTTACAGGACCAGACAAAATGTATTTTTCATTAACAGCAAGAATAAATGTGCCTTTCAATGCTTCCAATCTGATTTGTAAATATAGGAAACTACAGATTAATAAGCTATCATTATATTATTAATAAATAAATAAATGAATGATTACAAACAAACCTGGGGAAAATCCTAACAATTTCTTCAATTATAAAGTCAAAATCTGAATTTGATGGAAGTGTAAGCTTTGTTTTAGATATTCCAAGAATTTCTTTTATATTACCAAAAAACAAAATGTTAACCTAAAATAATTTTTGAAATTTCTTTTATTATAAAATATATACTTGGTTAATTTAAATAAATATAGAAAGGCAATTTATTACTTTAACTTCATACATAGGGCATATTATTCAAAATCTAAAATAAAAATTAATAATAATAGAAAGTCAAAATTCTTAAATCATCTTCAAATCAAAATATTTACCATTTAATAAACAAAAATACATATATTTTGAGAGAAGAAATTAAAGAATATAATATAATTCAGTTATAGGGTGATAAATTCTGGATCACTTATTATTACATTGAGTTGGTATAATCATATCAACAATTTGGATTTGAAACTTTCTGAAACTACCTATATTGCCCTTTTTAGTGATATAAAAATAATATTACACTGAAATAAAATGATTTAAATTTAAAATATTATGATGTAGGCTACATAAAATTTATTCATGTTTAGGATTTTTCATTTTCATAAAATATCAGTAATTAAATTTCATTTCTAGGAGACATAAAGACAAGATTTATATTAAAAAAATCTGACCCATAGCTGAGTAAAAATAAGGCCAGTAACAAATCCTTAACATACATATGTTGTGGCCCAATTAGGAACTTTTTTATGGTTCCTAACTGGTCCAAAAGTTCCGAACTATCCAACCAGTTGGAAACCAAAAAAAAAGTTCCTAATTGGGCCATACACATATATCAGGGATGTGATTAGCAACTTTTGAAAAACCCAGAAAAAAATGGGGGGTTAGAGGGGCTCTGCCATTCAGAACCCCCCATTTTTTGGGTGTTTTCACCTCCCAAAACCTGGAAGAATCACATCCCTGGTATATAATTTGCATAGGCTTATATGAATATATTGAATGAGTTTTCAATTAGGCTAGAAGATTATATGAGCAACAAGTTATGAATAAATTATACTTCTAATGAAATTATGTGCATTACGAATTGCAGTGTTGCCAGATGTGAAAAAATAATAATCCGGACACCATAACCTATAATCGCCTACATTTTTTTAGGGTCCGGATTTATTGCCAATTTGTCCGGATTTCTAATCATTTAACTAATTTTTTTAATTCGAGGCTATTTATAATG
>JAYMFX010285655.1:0-17507 GCA_036784945.1 Monocelis spectator
ACAGAGAGTTTAAATTCATCTGAATTACAGAGAGTACATATTCATCTGAATAACAGAGAGTACATATTCATCTGAATAACAGAGAGTACATATTCATCTGAATTACAGAGAGTACATATTCATCTGAATAACAGAGAGTTTAAATTCATCTGAATAACAGAGAGTACATATTCATCTGAATAACAGAGAGTACATATTCATCTGAATAACAAATGATGTAAATATTCCTAATTTGTGATACTGACCTTTTCTCGAAGATCAGAAGCACCTTCAGTCCTCCAAATGGCCGCTTTTAATGTACTACGATAGCAATTGAAATTATTGGACGGATCCATTTGATGCTCCAGAACTTCGAATTTATCTAAATTTGACACTTTAACCCAAGTTCGCTTTAATCTACTAACTTGACTCATGTTCAGTCCGGCTAAAATTCAAATAATAAAGTAACACATCAAGGAATTCAACAATCAAACCCATCAAATAGTCAAGTAACTATTCACCACGTGATCAATTTTTTTAAAAAGCGCGTGAATTCAAAATTGATTCATTTAAACAAAATATCATAAAAACTTTATAATAAATTATAACCATACCTATAATAGCCATGCAGGAATTAAAATTGCCAATATTGAAACATTCTTTAGCGACATCGATAAAATATTCCACAACTTTCACACGATTTCTTCTTTTCACATGCTGAAGAATTAAAACTACAACTGTACAACTAACTGATAAAAAACAAAAGGAAAAATTGATTCGAAATGAAGAAGGGTTGGTTGCAGAGACATTATAAAACTTACAGAGCAAATTTCAGAAGCAACCAAATAGGTCAGACGATTGAACCACTGAATATAGGCCTCCAGACATTTCACATGCTTGCCTTCAACACAAATATTCTGAAAACCCAATTTGAGGACATTTGAGGAAAATTATTGCAAATCCCAAAAAGAGATCGCAGATATCTTGATCCAGGATATTCTCATAGTCAATTGGTGTAAGACTTTTCTACAGTGAATGATCGGTTTTGAACTGAGAGCTTACTCACAACAGAAGTTGCATTCTCATTCCTCAAATGTTGTTCATTCTGTAAGTACTATTAGTCTATACTTGGTTGAGAGAATATAAACCTTACCTTTAATCTGTTATTGTTTTCTTTAGCGAAGGCTTGAACAAACTCTTCAGCGGATAAAAATCGAAGTCGATCCTAAAATATTACACAAATTTGAAATACAATCAATGTTGCATTCGGACAGTATTTATAATTATGTTCATACCGTATTGAATAAGGATTGAAAATAAAGAATTTAAACTATTATTATCATCATCATTAAGTGAACCAACCATTAGTGCTTTTAATATCTTACCATTTCAATATGAGTAAATTGGTGAGCGGTAGTCAATGAACTGGGACAGATATCCAGAATATCACACTGAAATAAAGTACAAAATATGCATTGTAATAAGTTTTTTCTTACAAAATGATTTCTTAAATAAAATAATAATAATCAGAAATAAAACAATACTTTACAAACACACTTCAAAGTCAGTATATATAATAATGTATTGTAATTAGAAAAATGTGTAACTGTGTAAGACTCACTTGAGTTGAATTGTTATCCAGTCTTATAGCGCAATTTTGTAACAGTTTTATAACATTCTGTTCATACTGCGTAGCCCCAGCAATCTGAAAAAATCAAAACAATAAGATATTATAGTACATAGAATACTTTTCTTGGCGTAGTGCTCGGTTTTATTTATGAGATCGACATTATGCAATATCACGGTACTAAATATGTGACAATCTCGTTAATGAGTTGATTGATTTTGTCAAACACTTTTAATATTATTGTAGACAGAAACTCTCTAATGAAAATATGTATTTGGTTAGATTGAGAAAGCTGTTACATTTTGTTATTGAATATTCACTGATATATATTTTTTTAAGCAACAGACACAAACTATGTTGTATGTTGTATGATAGCTGAGCTTACTTTCTGAAGTAAATCACTAGTCAACAGATTGACTCGCTGTTTCATAGAGGGAACTAATTCAACACTGTTTTGACAAATATCTTTTAGTAGATCAACCATTTTTCGATCAAGAAAGTCATAGGCAAAATTTCTAGTCCAAATTCTAGAATCAATAAATGAATCAGTAATAAAAGCATGCTTTGTATTGCTTAAAAAGGTTATATTCTTTAAGTGAAAGAAGGTATTACATAATTAATGCATGACTTACTCAACAATTGTTATAACATTGTTGACTATGGCTTGTTTAGCAGAATCAGTTTTTAATTCTTGATAAAGAACAACTTGGCCAAGTTCATTTAGAATTTGAGAAACTTTTAAATATAGACGCCCACTTAACAAAAATGCCAGTACATAATTAGTCTAAAATAAACAAAATATAATAATATCAATCAATACAGAATTGAATGAGTTTAGATTACCATATGATTACATTTATTATCTACTCACACTACAAACATGATCAGGAGTTGGAAGAAATTTCTCTAATAGAGATTCGATAGATGCAGCCATTGGCATATCATCCATAATCTTTGCACTCTGCAGAAAAAAAATATATAAATGTAAGTAATGCAAGATGGAATTAATTAGTGCATCCATATATTATAAATTAACTAATATTTTGTAAATTAATTACATAAGTTATACAGTAGATTTTATATTGTACTCATAGATTTTTGTACTATAAAATAAGTAAGCAAGTATTATTATTTTTTTTTTTAAACAATTTCATTGCTTAGCATAAGTCAAACTATACAATGAATGTCATCTTTTATCTTGAAATACTATACTCGACCAAATAAGTCAACATAATAAAAAATAACAATAAATACTTACATCTTCACTCATTATCTAAAATTTTGAAGAAAATTTCTTAATAATTCAGTAAAACCATAATATCTGAGTAATACATAAAAGCAATATTTCTAACTTAAATAGATTTGTATTTAAGATATACAACTTACTGAGTATATTAAAATTATAGAACAATAATAACTTACTTTCATAGAAAGATATAATTGCATGGAAAATTGAAAACATTGAACAATATTAACAAAGAATAAACATAAATAAATTAATCATTAAGGACAATACTTAAGAACAAAATTTATTTATAAATATGAATGGCTTATAATAAAATTTTCTATAATCAAAACAGCAGTAATAATTTAATACCTAATACCATATTCTATTTAATATGTTAATTTAGGGATATATAGAGTCATAGAGATAGGTAATATTTTTTTTAAGACATTGTAAGGACAGTTACTTTCAAAATTGTATCATTTTTGGCACATTTGCAAAATCCTTTGATTAAGACAATTCAGAATAAAGTTCAAAATATCTATGAATATCTTGACCTGTCCTACAGTAAAATAATAAAAAATAAGCCAAATATTTAACCATTGTGTACCTTACCTTAATTATTTAATGCCAATAATAGAAACTTATAAATCTTTGAATGTGAAGAATGTAATGTAAGTCTAATGTCTAATGCAAAATAAAGTATTCAAGTTCTAGTAGAAAAAATATAGTGATCATAGATATTGCTTATTTTTTATAGTTTGAAAATATCTTTGAAAAAAGTAACATTAAATAAAATTTTATTATAAGTAATAATGCTTACTAATGCAGTAAAAGACTTATGAAATTTTGAATCAATTACACATATTTTAAACCTTGCCGCTATTACTGTCAACAAACGTTCTTTAAACAATGTTAAAAATAAGTGTATTTGAAAATCTAAAAAAATTATAATGCTCATAATCTTATATTTTACAGTAAACAAAAACTGGTAAACTATGCAGTATCGGTTATTTTAATGTCATAAATTTTTAAGTCTTGTTGTACTTAACCTTTAAAATAAACTTTCCAAAAAATGTTTACTTAATTAGTATGCATAAAATGGAAATAAGAAAAAATATTTTTATTAAGGAATAAAAGAACATAATTAATCATCATAAACAAATATGTAATTTCAAAACAGTAAAGTAACATTACACAATTATAATAATACGTATAGATAAAGAGGGTGACAGTTCATTTATTTAATGAACTGTCATTAAATAAATGAGATGAATAAATAATCCTGTAAGTTATAAAAACATAACAAAACATTGACAAAATCATATCAATTATAATCATCGAACACGTTTTGGAGGCTTATAAGACAAATTTCTTGCTGGAGCTAGCGGTTGTCCACCAACAAAGATTTGACCAGTGAATTTATCGACCATTATGTCCGGCTTTGATCCTTTTTTCATTATCTGATTCTGGAAATATAAATTTAAATAATAAGAAATAGCTATTCTATAATATGCAATATCAAATACGACACAGAGCTTTTAATATTCAAACACGAGAAGATCAGAGAAGAAGATTAAAACGATATGCAGCTTGCAGAATTTGTAATCTTGACTTCGCTTTGCTTCTAAGGTCACGAGCAAGTATGGAAATCAGCCTATTCGACCAATAGAATAAGCTTTATATGATGACCTCTTTAAAGCCCACGGGGAAAAGACAAGCTCCATGGTTGCAAGGCAAAACTGACAGTCACTATATAGTAGCTTACATGAGCAGCCTTGACATATTTATTTGCTTTCTTTCTAGCCATGACTCGCCGATGACTCTCACTGGACAAATGCGTTTTGTAAGAGTTCTCCTCATGACTGGTGAAGCCGCAAGTCGTGCAACGATAAATACATTCCTGACGACAGGAGACTTGATGCTGCTCCAGTTGTTTCAATTCCGGCGCGGTAAATGAATGACAATGATTGCAACTGTACGTGAGCTCCTGTGGGTGCTTCTCTTGTCGGTGGAGGCGCATTTCATCCAGAGTTTTGAATAATTGACGACAGGAATTGCAGAGAAATTGCAACTTGTGATGAGTTTCGGCCACGTGATTGTAGTAATCTTCGATACGAGTGAAACTGAAATATTCACAAACAGGATAAGAAAAATCAAAAAGTGGTCTTTCTCAATTATCGATCGAGAGAATCTCTAAGTGAACCTCAATACGCAGTGGAGAATTTAAAAGTGGCCTTTTTCAATTATCGATCGAGAGAATCCAAAAGAGAAGCTCAATACGCAGTGGAGAATCTTTCTGGTGGTCTTTCTCAATTATTGATCGAGTATTATCCTATACTATACTGAAGCATCGTGAAGAGCATTTCACAACAAAATAATTAAATATCAATGAGAGTATTTATTGGTTTTATTTGACGGGATAAACTCACGATTTGGAGCATTTGGAACAATCAATGTTTTTCTTAACCGGAATGATTTCTTCTGTGATCTCTAAATCACTGTCATTATCTTCATTTTCAGATCGATCTAATTCTGAAAGAAATGTCATAACATGTGACATTTAAAACATAACAATTTTTAATAATTTGAAAATGTGATCAAACAAAATCTTCCCACAATAATTACCATAGATATAATTCAAGAAGCCACTATGCTTATAGTACACATGACTCTTCATATCAATTGTCGACATCATGTTATCATTTGGCGGGCACAATTTGCAAGAGAATTTAATGCTGGCGTGATAATAACCGATATGGTTCATCAATTGCTCATGCGATTGTATTGAGCCGCGATGCGAACATTTCGACACGAAACAGGACACAACAATAGCTGAATAAGAAAATAAACAGATTAGAGAAATATCGGATAATCATAGACTATTGATCACACTTAAGAGAGAGAGAGAAAAAGATTGAATACTTACTGAATACACTTGCAAGAAAGAGAGAGAGAGATACTGAATACCCTTGTAAGAGAGAGAGAGAGAGAGAAAGAGAAGAGTGATACTGAATACATTTGCAAGAGAGAGAGACCTCTAAATTGATAGATGCTTATTTCTTTTATTTCTATTTATTTGGAGCGCATTCAATTCAATGTACATATGTGTAACAAAAGAGATGATTGTTACTCACACGAAATAGAGGATATTTGACCACCATGACACGAATCCAGATGCAATTTAAGCTCGCATGGTATCAATGGCTTCTCTCTGGATAGAAAGCTGCACAGCTTACAATCGAATCGAGAAGTGGAATGTCGGGTGCATATATGAACCAACAGTGATTCCACATTGCTAAATGTTCGGGTGATCGGACAGCCAGGCACGAAGCACGTGTGACCACAGGCTTCGGATGGTCGATGATGGGATTTGGGGTCACTTGCTTGAGACTCTTCATAGACTACTGAAGAGCTCCTCTGAAATATTTATCAATTCAAAATCATCAAATGACTATACTGCAATCGCTAACATTGTACACTGGGGCCTCTGCAAGAAATTAGGATTCCACCATGAGAGCAAATGGTAAAAATACACCAGTCCTAGAAAATGACAAAATGAAGCTCCTGTGGGTCTTCAGTGATTCAAACAGATCACCGAATAGACCAGTCATTCTGCAGATGGACAAAGAAAAACAACAAGCAGTTCTAATCGACATTGCAGTACAAGGCGACTCTTGAGGACAAGAAGATCGAACGATACGGAGTACTGGCCAAAGAAATTAAAGATAGCTAAAGTCGGAGCACTGGGAACAACACCAAAGAAACTAAGGAAATTGTGTCGAAGCGATAGAAATAGACATATCAGTAGGAAGGTAGCACTTTTAGGATCTTAGCACTTAGCAAGAATCTTGAGAAAGGTGATGGACTATCGACAAGCGTGACTGATCGATCATTACCCAACAGACTTTGGCATCGCTGGAAGATGCCCGTCTGATTGGAAATCAGAACCGATGGAACACCAAGTCAAGAAGATTTTTAGTCTTGAAACTGTATCAGATATAGAAAAAAATCAACTAACGTTCATCATAATATCCGCCGTTTGAATTGGAACTTCGGGTGGAGTTGGTACAGGATTTGTATAATTGGAGTATTTAACACTTTCTGAAAGTTGAAGAAAATGTTGATATATGTACATAAACAACAATATCGGATTATTAACCCAAAACAATAAATATCCTATCCATAAATAAATTTACTTTTCAGGTAGGTGACCCCTTTAAAGCAGCCGCCATGAGCCTGAAGCATGTGGTTGAATAGGATGTTCGGTCTTGTGGACAGATTGATGTTCGGCTGAATGTCATAGCAAAATTTGCACAGAAAGCTCGAGTCGGAAGAATGAGCAACAACTAGATGATTGAAAAAATCTTTCGGTCGATCGTAGATGCACCTGAAATTCAATGATTATCAGCTATAAAAACATCAGTAATTGACCGTTAAAGTGACCCTCCAATTCTATTGAAATTTAATCCGCCTTTCGATACGGCCCTATCTCTGCAATGATATGATGTATCTAAGGGCGGATTTATAAACAAAATTCCATAGAATTCGATTTTTACTTTAACGGTCAATAGCAGCAATCTGCAAGGAATTCAAATGAACTGAGGAGATGTTGAACCTTATAAAAGGTGAAGGTATTGGTTACCATTATTTATGATAGCGCTTTTATTAAATAATATTGAATTTTCAAATAAGTACTTTTATCATAAAAATTAAAAACAAAAATAATTGAAATATTTTTAATAGCCAAAAATGGCAAAGTGTGTTTGTTAGCTTAAACCTTTAAATAAATGAAATAAAAAGTGGTTAGCTGAATTCAAATTTCAAATGAATTACTATGATAAATTTATAACAGATATTCTTATGCACCTGAAGACGTGAAGGAAAGTAAGGACATCGATATACAGTTCTGCATATCTATGATTTGGCTAAAAATGTAGTTTTTACATGATTTCTCAACACCTAGACACTTTTTCATAATTTTTCGAACGGATTTCTCGTGTCAAAACGCAAACTCATGAATTTGCCAAGATTTATTAAAACTGATTCATCCTAAATTGTACTTATTGGAGCTGAAGAAAGAAAGAATTGTTACAAAACGGTTTTTTTGAGAGGTTATAACTTTTGAATAACTTGACCGATCAACATGAAATTTTCACACAATATGGATGTATGAGGGGGATTGCTAAATCGAACAGATCGTGTTTACAATTTATTTAGATCTGATTTTACAACGTATTGAAAAACAGCTCATTTTCAGGAATCCTATAATACCTAACTGCATAGTTCGCTTAGCTTTATTTGTGTATTAGCTGAGTAGGATTAGGCATACAATTTGTCTCACCTATCTTTATCTGAGCACTCGTAGGAAACGCGCGCACTATGAACGGCACACTCTGGGGTGTGATATTTGCAAGTAGAGATGGGGCAGGAAATAGGAACCTGCAGCACTGTAGAGTTCATCAACTGGCGAGGAGACATGCTGAGACAATTTGGGGAAATATCATTTTGTAAATTCTGCCCATCTACAAATAGAACGAAATTTGGTAAAAATACCCAAATGTCAAACTAAACATTATGTTGTATTTTCAATGTAGTTCTCAATTTCTCTTAGCTATTTCTTCAGATAGATTCCTAATTTGAATAATCATTATAGAGAAGTAATCTGAGTAATTGAGAAAATCACACATTTGTTGTTTCTTGACCTTGACCTCTTATAAATTGGTATTCAAAGTTTCAAAAACTAAATTTCTTTAGGCTATTTACTAATTAATCACATTAGGGCTTCTATATATGTAGGTAACTTAAAGCATGGTTAAGTCTTTACCAATTATTGTTAAGAAATTTCCAGTATGGACGCGGTCAACATGACTCTTCACTTGATCAAGATTCATAGCTCCATCAGCATATAAAGATGTATTTGGTGGACAAAGGCTACATTTGAAAAGACAAGCAGGATGAAATGCGGTAATATGACGACTAATATTTAAATTAGTTAAGCTGTTAGTTTTGTTTAGATGACATGTCAAAATTGGACAGCCTAATGAGATCAGGGCCTGCTTCTCCACTGGAACACGCTGAATCACAGGTAAATTTCGAGAAATTGGTTTGGTTTTAGGCTGCTCCACAATCTCTACAGGTTAGAAAAATAAGTAAATTAAATGAATTCCAAATCACAAGCATAAAATATATTAAAGAAGTAATATTTTAATATTATATTAACCAAATTAACATTAACCCATTAGAAGAAATATCTGCTGCTTTGTTTATCAAAAATTACAGTTTTGATAGAAAAATAACAAAGTTTTCAGTTTGGCTTACCAGGTTTAAAATTTACTATATCTTTGTGTAAAACTTCCACATGAGGTTTGAGTTGACCCAAATATAATGATGTTACATTTAAAACATTATTATTTCCTTGACAATATAGACAAATATATTTGTCATTATTTGAATGCAATTGAGACAAATGGTCTAAATAAATTTCAAATGAAGGTGAAATAAAACCACAGTTTGGACCAAAGGGGCATTTTAATATTCTTCCAATGGAATCTAAAAAAAAATTTTGTAATCAAACATTTTGAAAATTATTATATATGGTAATATTAATATCATTAAAATAATCACTACATGACATGCAAGGTAGTGTTAACATGTCACAACTATCTGTAGCAAAGATTAAGCTTGCCACAGATAAGATACTGTCTGCAATGCACTAGCCTCATTGAACAAGCTTCTTACAATACTTACTGTACTAGTTATTTATACTTAGAAATGCTATTTGCAATGTCACAGTGATGTGTTTATCAGTTCAAGTATTCTTGTTTCTCTCTATATATTTCTGATAGCTGCATTATAACATGTAAGCCGACTAGATAATTGATGAAATTGCAGTATTATTTAGCCAAATTGAAAACAAGCTGGCATGATAATCATATAAATCATAGCATAAATTGTCACTGTGGTACCACTATAACTAGTCATTTTTATTTGCAGTGTATTTACTTTCTTAAATTATTAACTAAAACTCTAACTAATTGAAAATAAGTTCAAAATTGGATCTTTCTTTTTTAAAATTCAAGTAGCTAGAATATATTCCATAAGGTTGTAAGTATCTGCAATAAAAAAACTGAACTGCAACTGAAAAAGTACTTTAAAAGTCAAAAGCAGTAAATTTGCTTACTTGGTAAATAGAAACAACTACTAACATATAGTGGTACCACAGAGACAAGTTATGTTATGATCTTTATAGTCATCTTGATGTGAACAAATCATAGTGATAACTATGTGCCTAGTTATCAGTCAGTACCACCAGTTTTGACAAGTTTTGAGAAAATTGTGTGATTTATTTGCAGTGATTAATTAAAAATTATTGAAATTAATTAACAATTGATTACCATTTACATTCATGGGGATATGATTATTGACATTATTTGGATATTGATCTTCATCGTCACTGCTAAGGATCTCAATGATTTCACCCAACATCTGAATATTTTTTTAAATAAAAAAGTTATATGATCTTATTTATAAGGAGAATTTGGTGTTTATGTAACATAGTCAAGTTATAATACAAGCATCATCAAATCACTAGAAAAAAGTAAATAATCACCATAGAATTGTAACAAAATGTTTAAAAACGTAGCTATATGACGGCACTAAAGATAGACAGAAGGACTAAAATAAAATAAATTTATTAAAAGTTTGAATAATTAAAAATTTAGATGCATAAATTTAAGGTTTAAAACAAAAATATCAAATTAATACATGATTTCCTTTCAACATGAATAAATAACATCCAATTCACATTTATTTTAAAGTTAAGCATAGAAAATGTAGAAAGCTAATTTTACTCAACTCTTTATCTACATATGTATGTGTTTTCTAATCAACAATGCAAATCATAGACAAATTTAAAAGAAGATATATTTTTACTACGATTGTTTGTTTAAGAAATGTAAACTAAAAAATTCAAATTCCTCCAAATAGGCAGTTTCGATACGACGGCAACAATGAGTTGTTTAACTAAATTTGAGTCAAAATCAGCCAGAGTTAAAGGTAGTTATTTTTATAATTGAATATCATATTAATTATATAAAACTATAAACATTCCTAACAAGCCTAATATTAACATGAGTCCAAAACAAATTCTGACTTTAAGGTTAAAATTAAAAATGAATTTATATATTTTTAACCTTTCTATTCATATATAATTGAAAAACATAATTCTCAGTTAAATAATACCATTAGAAAGGATTATGTAGATTATTTTCCTTTATAAAATATAAAATATTTATTGAGGGGTTATTATCACTTTATTAAGTTATTATACACAACGCAGGTTTATTTAACAATCCACAAATCTAATTTGGTACTATATACAGTAAATCTAAAACAGCATATCATGTTCTTACTAATTATCATTATCTTAATCATATTACTCATTTTTATTAGTTTAGTGTTAAGAAGCCACTCATTAGATTGTTAACAATTTTGTTTGACATGTGTTGCTGGATTTATTAAATATATCTTCTATTTCTATTTTTCTTAAATTTAATATACCAATAGCTATTCATTTATCAAAATTTATAATTGTAATACAAATTTCATGTGAAATGTTATCTTACTTGTCAGATAAGTTATTATTAAAAATTAATGCAATATAGAGTTGCATAGAATTGCAATTTGTCAATACCAAATTAATATACTTTAATTATGTTTGTTAATGTTTTATTGCTATAATTGAAATATGTTGGTTTTTTAGGTCTGGTTTTTCATTCAAAAAGACCATGGATTTTATCTAGCTTACATAATGGGGTTATTCAGCTTTGGGATTATAGAATGTGCACTTTAATTGATAAGTTTGATGAACATGAGGGACCTGTCAGAGGAATTGATTTCCATAGTAATCAACCTCTATTTGTATCTGGTGGTGATGATTATAAGATTAAAGTAAGATTTCTTCATAGTTAAAAATATAAATTTATCCTTTTTTAGTATATTCCTATATATTGTATATTTGTTTTTCAGGTCTGGAATTATAAACAAAGAAAATGTTTGTTTACACTCTTAGGTCATTTGGATTACATCAGAACAACTTTTTTTCACAAGGTAATTTTGCTCAATATAACTGTACAATGAATGTTTGAATCTGTGATTTAGTTCAAATTCACTTATCTAAAAATCCTCAAACACATTACTATTTCTTCTATGGATGATGCTTTAAAAAATTGTTTAATAATTGTAATAATGTCAGGAAGCTTAATTTTAATAGATTTTTTTAATTCTTTAATTTTTTTACTACATATTTTGTTACATGATCTGATTAATAGTTACTTTATTTTGTCATTTAAAGTTTGAAACAATAAGTTAGAGTTAGGGTTCTTGTTTCTTTATTTTTCTCATTAGGTCTTATCAACACTAAAGGTTTATGCAATTTTCTAATCACTGCATTCAAGTAATATAGTTATTTAATAAATTTCTATCATTCCCCTTTTGTAAAATGCTAACTTTTGAAATTATCTTATTTTCATAGGATTATCCGTGGATCATCAGTGCATCCGATGATCAGACAATTCGTATATGGAATTGGCAATCTCGCACTTCCATTTGTGTTATCACTGGTCACAGCCACTATGTCATGTGCGCTCAATTTCATCATAAGGAAGATTTAGTTGTCTCTGCTTCGCTCGATCAGACTGTTCGAGTTTGGGACATTTCTGGGCTTAGAAAGAAAAGTATGGCTCCTGGACCAGGAGGTATTGGCTCCGCGCCAGGCATGTCTATTGAAGACAGGATTAGAAATGCCACCGGAGCATCTTCCGGCAGTATTGGAAGCTCTGGACACACAGATCTGTTTGGTACTAGTGATGCTATTGTAAAGCATGTTTTAGAAGGTCACGATAGAGGTGTTAATTGGGCTACTTTCCATCCTACGTTGCCCATAATTGTATCTGCAGCTGATGATAGACAAGTGAAATTATGGCGAATGAATGGTAATTGTTATTTTCATTTAAAATGCAAGTTTACTATTGTTATAGTACAAGAAAGTTTAATAACTATTCAACACTATATTCCTTGTAGAGACGAAAGCTTGGGAGTTAGATACTTGTCGAGGTCATTATAACAATGTATCCTGCGTAGTATTTCATCCTCGTCACGAATTGCTTCTCAGTAATTCAGAAGATAAATCAATTCGAGTCTGGGATATGGCCAAGAGAACGTGTCTTACCTCTATTCGTCGTGATAATGACAGATTTTGGGTTTTGACTGCTCATCCAAGTCTGAACCTATTCGCGGCAGGTCATGATACTGGACTTTTGGTTTTCAAGCTGGAAAAGGAAAGGCCGGCTATGGCTGTTCACCAAAATCAACTCTATTACGTCAAAGGAAAATATTTAAGAAAGCTTGATTTTGCTTCGGATAAGGACCAGCCTTTAATCCAGTTGAAAGAGTAAGTTAAAAATGAGTTGTCATCATACCTGAATGAGTTATGTAATGAGACTTCTTGTGTGAATTCCTCGTATCAATTTTGACATTTCTATAGGAGTAAGCACTTGCCAACGCATTCTCTGCACTTCAATCCAGTTGAAAATTCTGTTCTGGTTGTTTCGCGTGGACAAAACCTTGAGAATAGTGTTTACGACTTATATCAATTGCCCAAGGACATCAATTCCCAATCTCCCGATCAACCCGATAGCAAACGGTCAGCCGGCATTACTGCTGTCTGGGTAGCGCGAAATAAGTTTGCCGTTTTGGACAGGAATGGACTGGTAATGATGAGTGTTTTGTTTATGCATTGTAGTGTTGTCATGTATGTAGATGTTGTTGTTGTTTATAATATTATATTTGTAATTGATACGCTTTTCTAGATCCTAATAAAGAACATGAAGAATGAGGTCACCAAAAAGATTGAAATACCAGGCGCTGATGAGATTTATTATGCCGGCACCGGAAGCTTATTGGTAAGAGAAGGGGGCAATGTTGGTCTCTGGGATGTCGTTAACAAGCGATGCCTGGCTAATATGAAGAATGTAAAGGTGAGTGTCAATAAATCTATAATGCTGCAAGTTATTGTGGTTCTTAACTAGAAGAGTGAATTTATGAATTGTCCCTCTAAATAAATATGTTATTTATTTTGTTAAGGTTCGTCATGCTTCTTGGTCGCATGATGGTCAAAAGGTTGCTCTCTATGGAAAGTTGACTTTGTATTTGTGCGATCGAAGTCTCGATGTGAAAACTAGCATTCATGAAACTGTGCGAATTAAAAGTGGCTCATGGGATGACAATGACATCTTCATTTACACTACCAGCAATCACATCAAATATTCACTCATGAATGGGTAAGCTAATAAAATTTACTGTTTTTACTAAAAGAAATTTGAAACATTTAAGACTTCCATTCCATCATTGAATTTCATTTTGTTTGCTTTTTCAGAGACCATGGTATCATCAGAACGTTGGATTTGCCCATCTATTTGACGAAAGTCAAGGGCAATGCCGTTTATTGTTTAGATCGTGAATGCACTCCTAGACGTCTAACTATCGATCCAACTGAATATCGCTTCAAGTTGGCGCTGATCAATCGAAAATATGAAGAAGTTAGTTAGAAGTTCTGCATAATACTCTCTCTCTATCAATGAATTTGTGTCACATTTGTGAATCCTTACTTCACTAACTAATCCCATTATCGTTCAGGTGCTTCATATGGTACGCAACGCTAAACTGGTTGGTCAGTCTATAATTGCGTATCTTCAGCAGAAAGGCTATCCGGAGGTTGCGCTGCATTTTGTAAAAGATGATCGCACTCGATTTGGTCTGGCACTCGAATGCGGTAATTTAGATGTCGCTCTGGAATCCGCTCGAGCGTTAGATGATAAAGCGTGCTGGGAGAAGTTAGGCGAATTAGCGCTGATGCACGGTAATCACCAAATGGTTGAAATGGCCTACCAGAGAGTGAAGAACTTTGACAAACTCACATTCCTTTATCTTATCACTGGAAATATGGACAAATTGAGAAAGATGATGAAAATTGGTGAATTATATAACACTTCTTTTAAGTGTTTGTTTGGTAATTGAAACATTTTTTACGAATATTTATAATGACTGCTTTGATATTTTAGCGGAAATTCGTAAGGACACTTCAAGTCAGTTTCAAACGGCTCTCTTTCTTGGAGATGTCGCAGAGAGGGTGAAAATTCTTCAGAATTGTGGACAAAGTAAAGATATTATTTATAAGTGCTTAATTGTCTATTGAATATTTGTGACTAAACTGGGAAAGTGCTTTAATAATAATGTCTTGTCTATTTCTGTAGAATCATTGGCATACCTGACTGCTACCACCCATGGTCTCACTGAAGAGGCGGAAAGTCTCGCATCTCAACTTGCAGCTAAAGAGCAGCATTTACCTGAGGTGGATCCTGATGCCACTCTTTTAATTCCACCGCCACCAATTTTATCTCAGGGTCAGCTTCAAGAAGCTAACTGGCCGTTGCTCACTGTTTCTCGAGATTTCTTTGAAGTCGCTATGCAAAATAAGAAAAAGGCCGGCGGTATGGATGTTGGGATTTCTGGCGCTAATGGACCTTCGCTGGTTGATGTTGGTGATATTGAAGAAGGCGCTTGGGGTCAAGACGCTGAATTGAAGTTTGATGATGGTAAATTCACTTTTCAATATCGATTTCATTCAATTATTATACCTCCTCCTACTTATTAGTTTTACATGACTATTCAGATGAAGGTGATGAACATTTCGAGGATGCGGAAGGAGAAGAAGGTGGCGAATCTGCCTGGGATGTTGGTGATGACGATCTCGAATTACCGGACATTGATCCTGTAGCTGTAGGCGCTGCTGGTGGCGATGGTACGGGAATGTTTGTTGCACCCCAGTGTGGTCCTGCTATGAGTACTCTATGGGCCAACAACTCCCAGTTGGCTGTGGACCACATTGTAGCTGGTAGTTGGGCCACTGCTATGCGTTTACTGCATGACCAATTGGGTGTTGTAAACTTTGAGCAATATAAGGAAATATTTATGCAATGTTATGCGAGGTCAAGAACGGCTTATTCAGGCCTCGTTCCATCTACACCTTCAATCTTTGGCTATCCATCTCGAAATTGGTAAGTTAGTTAAAATGAAATTTATTGGTACCATTCTGTTAAATTTGATTCAAAATCTTATTTCTATTTTCCCATTAGGAAGGAAATGACTAGCAAGAATGCTCTACCAGCTATTGGATTAAGGATGTCTTATCTACTATCTCGATTGCAAACAGCCTATCAATTGACTACAAAGGGAAAATTTTCAGAATCAGTCGATGTATTTAGGGAAATTCTTTTATCAATACCGCTGTTAGTAGTGGATAACAAAACTGAAGAGTCGGAAGCTCGTCAACTGATAGATACATGCCGGGAATATGTGGTTGGTCTGGAAATGGAGCTCAAACGCAAAAATTTGCCTAAAGGCAATCTGGAACAGCAAAAACGTTCAGTCGAAATGGCTTGCTATTTTACGCATTGTCGTTTAGAGACACCGCATCTAATTCTTACTCTTCGAACGGCATTAAATCTTTTGTATAAAATGAAGAACTTTCAGACAGCCGGTGAATTTGCCAGACGACTACTTGATTTAGCACCCAGTCCTGAGGTCGCCCAGCAAGTAAGTCGTTGTTTATTGGAGTAGAAAAATAAGGTTCAGTTAAATAATACTTTAGCTATAATTACTTCGTTGTTTTGTTCTTTAGACTCGCAAAATTTTAGCTGCATGTGAATCGAATCCCGTCGATACTCATAAGCTGGAATATGAACCGAGAAATCCATTTGACATTTGCGCTGCTACTTTCAAGCCTATCTACAGGTACATATTCATTGGGCATTTGCTATTGATCTGGGAATAAATAGTGTTATTATGATTTCATTTGTTGGTATTTATCTTGAAAACTTTCAGAGGAAATAGTGTCGTTAAGGATCCTCTCAGTGGTGCTTGTTATGTTCCTTCCATGAAAGGTCATCTGTGTCACGTTACGAAGGTAAATGTGCATCTTTAATATGTTTGTCTGTTTTAAAATATGTTTTATAAGAGGGATTAATTAATTTATCATTTATAATATGCATTGAATTGAAATCATTTTATTTTATTTAGGCGACGGAAATAGGCAAAGACACTCAAGGTTTGCGGATTAGTACACTGCCTTATCGATAATTTTATCTCAATATGATCAAGAAATTTATGGTAGTCTTATTCGTATATTTGGACTAATTATTCAACACATCACAATTGTTTATTTTTTCTCTTGTTGAATGCATAATGTCTTGCTTGTCTTATATTTATGTACGATTATATATTGATTGCTTATAAAATTTTAAATATGTGAACTATTTGACTCTTGTTCTTTATCATGATGGATATTGTTAAAAAGATGATTAAAAGCAGATACTCTTAGAAAGTTTTAGACTGCTACTTCTTTTTGGAAAATAATATGGTTGTATCACGTATATCCCTTATAAAAAAATCTTAGCAGGCCAATTAAAAAACCTATAGTTTTTTTAAACTGGGGATGTATGGCGGCCGAAATGGATCATAGTGGATATGTGTGTGGATCTGTCAAAAGTGGATATGTGGATACGTAGATGGAAAAAATGAATATTTAATTATTATTATTATAATGGAAACTAAATC